>AYEL01089087.1:0-193447 GCA_000484575.1 Olivierus martensii | reverse complement strand
ATAGGGTCGGAGGCATAGCCCTATTATTAGAATTCTTAAGAAATGTATACACTTTACCCCAAGGGTCACGATTTCCCTCCACATCACAGAACTCCTTCCATGATCGCGATTTACTATTCCTGATTTCCTTTTGATAAGCCCTTATTGCGAAAACATACTCTCTGCGCAAAGAATCTCTATAAGCCGGATTTCGACAAAATATTATTGACCATCTAGGGGCCGCCTTATGTGAGGAATCGTATGCACAGCCATCAGTCATACGATCAAAATGTTTTCAGCATTTGTCGATCATCAGGCTGTTTTATTACTATGCCGGGTTTGCCAAAATAGATAAAAAATAAAAAAACTAAACTTCAAAAATACTATTAATATCATGTAATATCGTCGTATCAAGCTGTTATTGGTTAATTGCAAATTTACATAATTTTCTGGGAGAAAAAGTATTGTCAACTCTCACCTCCAGGAGTCGTCTAGATATTTCTTGCCGCCATGTTTGAATTATTAGTTGGCACGTATGGATAAATACAGTATATCACTTTCTGTATATTTTTACTGCTTCTTTATGTCAAAATTATGGATAAAGAAACTAATGAAATGTTATTACATAACTGACATTACATGTAAATACATTGTTAAGTGAAAAAATGGAATGCTTCGATTTACGGACATTTTCAGTTTACGGCACCCATCTGGAACTGAAGGTGACGTAATTCTGGGGTATTCCTGTACTTTCTAGTATACAGAAAACAGTAAAATTTTCCAATAGAATGATTATTCTATAATGAAAATTCCATTATTAAAAACAATTTATCAAAATTAGTGAAAATATAAATCTAAAATTTAATGTAAATATAATCAAATGTTCTAAAATATGGAAACTACAATAAATGAAATAACTCTGATAAGGGAAGAAGATGTAGCTAAAATAATGCAAACTAGCATTATTCAAAATGGTATCCATAATGTAAATATAATCAAATGTTCTAAAATATGGAAACTACAATAAATGAAATAACTCTGATGAGGGAAGAAGATGTAGCTAAAATAATGCAAACCAGCATTATTCAAAATGGTATCCAGAGATCAATTCTGCCCATGAGCCATCAATTATTAGTCCACAGAGAGTTTGCTAAGAAAATAAAATATGCTTCAAGAAGCATAATATTAATATGCCACAGTTCCTAGGCTTGTTCTAACCAAAGCTTATGTAGTAATTCATATAAGATATATAGTATATTGTAGGGAAAAGAAAATGCTTTCATTCCTTATAATAATCTAGGAAAAGTAAATACTATCTATCTTTCTAGAAAAAATTTTCCAATTAATTTGGACTTTAATAAGGAAATTAAGAAAAAATAATTTAAAAATAAAAAAATCTTTATTTCAAAGAATTTTCTTTTTATAAGAAAAATATCTCTGAATTTGGAAAAAAATTAAAAAAGGAAATATCTCCTCTAGATAATAAAGTAATTAGATTTAAGATATGATGCCAAAGAATCCATTTTCACTAGAAATTTACAGTAAAAAGTTCATTCTTTCTAAAATACACATACAGTGAAACCTGTTAAAATGACCACCTTGGCATAGTGACCACCTGGCTAAAGGGACCAAATTTCAAAAGCTGGTTTTCTTCCCATAGGATGTAATGCTATTTTTGTTCTATATAGTGACCACCTGTCTAACATGTATAATAATCATTCATATAGTTACTTTTAAGAAATTGTAATCTGCTAAAGTGACCAAAGAAATTTTAATCTGCTAAAGTGACCAAGAAAATTAATTTCATAGAAAAATTACTATATTTTCTTTAGAATTTTTCTGTTATGATAAAATAGCCTGTTAAACCAGTATATTAAAAAAAAAATTGACTATGTTAAATGTAGATATACAGGTTAGTATTAATTGTAGTACAGCATATGCTTGCTATAAGACTGTTCATCAGAAGGAGGAGATATGCGCTATATGTCATCATTATCGCTTTACTACAAGTAAATAATTTTAATTAATATAAATTTGCAGTTTAGATTACTCTGTTCACAGTTCATTCACTGCAGTGAAAAAAAATGCCTCCTATTCAGTCAAAACTCAAAAAGGTCATTTACAACAAAAATTAGAACTGATTAATTTCTTGGAACACAGTGCACAAAGAATAACTGCTGAGAAGTTTGGAGTCATCAAGACATGTCATAACATTAATAAGTGAAAAGGTCAGTACCTCGAGTGCCATAAAGTGCAAAATGAAAATGGGAGCTTATTTTAACACGCAATTTTTAATATGTGTAATTTTTCTTTTTAGCATTTAGTATGCAATAACTTAAGTGTAAGAGCTTTTATTTTCAACTTTTTATGATGAAAAATTTTTTTTCTTCTGGAATAAGGTGAGGCTCACTGTTCTATATAGTGACCACCTGAGGGATGGTCACTTTAACATGTTTCACTGTATTGCATATCTCTAACACATTCGTGATTGATGGATAAATGTGCATCATGAATGTGTTAGAAATTTTATATTGTCTGAAATTGCAATGGAAACACTATATTCATATCCAAAAAAACTACTAAATTTAATAATTATTGACTAAAAATGGTTTTTAGTCATTAATGATTAACCAACCATTAAGCATAAAAAAATAACAAGAACATAATCATGCCAAACATATATATATATGTTTGGCATGATTGTGTTCTTGTTATTTTTAGAAAATTCTTCATGTATTCATCTTTAATAGGTAAATAAAATATAATATTTGTTATAATTTTTGAAATATTTACTATTTTTGTGTTACTTTAACCCATTAAGCATAAAAAAATAACAAGAACATAATCATGCCAAACATATATATATATGTTTAGCATGATTGTGTTCTTGTTATTTTTTAGAAAATTCTTCATGTATTCATCTCTAATAGGTAAATAAAATGTAATATTTGTTATAATTTTTGAAATATTTACTATTTTTGTGTTAATTTTTTTTTTTTAGCTGATATTATATAAAGGAAATCCCTGACTTATATAAGGTGACTGTACAGTGAAAGTCGAAATATGTCAGAGCATACCCTTTACAGTACTGTCACAAAGACATAACATTAAAAATAGTTACAGGTAGTTCTCTACTTTTGACGGGTTCTATTTCAAATCCTGCCATTATAAGTCAGAATGGTGTAAGTCATAAATGCCCAAAATTTATGGATTTCTCCCTACTAATGCTTACTAGGATACTATATATTATTTTAATAAACATAAAGAACACAAAATTATGAGAATCAGACTCAAAAAAGGATACATATATCAAACCATTAGTTCAGGGACTTGAACCCATAAAACTGCATCAACAATTCACAGATTTAACTGATTATATCACTATCATAAATATGAGTGTCATAAATCAAGCCAATTGTAAATCAAAGAATACCTGTACATTGCATCAACAATTCACAGATTTAACTGATTATATCACTATCATAAATATGAGTGTCATAAAACAAGCCAATTGTAAATCAAAGAATACCTGTACATAAAAAAAAAAAAAAACACATAAGTTGACCTTGATGAAGCAGTTGCTTCCAGATTCAATTCTGACAAGGGGATGTTCAGACATTCAGGTCACCAATTTTTCTTAAATCGCCCACACTTATAGTAGTCCCCTAGGACAATACAATATGCAAACATAAAGTTCACAATTCAAGCATTGGTGAGAAAATCGAGTGAGAAGTTTTGTGCTGAATTCATATATACTAGAATTCAAAAGTCAAAAACATGATCTAGTAGCGTAGTCGTTATTGTTTTACTTTCGTAATTTTGTGATCGCTGCTTCAATTCTGAGCATTAAATTTTTTATTTTTTTCTTATATTGTTTTATTTAAATACAATTATTTATATTTTTTATTTGTTTTAAATATTAAGTATATACTGATATATACATATTTTTTTTTTCTTTGTCAACAGATGATGCCACTTTTCATTCTATACGAATATTAACTTGTAATAATTAACTATTAATACTAATTTATAATGGCATATTTATTAGCAAATGTTCCTCCAATTTTGATATATTTTCCCATCTTTCTTTAATAATTTACAGTAACTTTTTCTATGGAGAGTGCACAGACTCCAAGTAGAATGATTTTTAGCTAGATTCACTAATTTTATTTTTGTTTCGAATGAAATGAAGATAAATCTTCGGCTTCTTAACTGGCCTATATCATTCGTTAATTGTGAATCAACTTTAACCTCGTGAAACTGATTTTGATAAATATTGTTTAGTTTTTATTACATTCAATGATTATTAAAGACTTTATCAATGAGAGTCATTCGGAATAGTTTTTATTTGTTACAATTGCCAAGAGAAATAATTTTCAAATACACCACACTCATATTGCAGTCAGAAAGTTAGTATATTTACAGAATAGAAACTAGTGTCATCTATTGACAAAAGATATATAGAAACCATCATTGATATAAACATATATAAAATATTTAAAACAAATAAAAAATTATAAATAACTGTATTTATATAAAACAATGTAAGAGAAAAATAATAATAATAAAATAAATAAATAAAAACAAAAAAATTGTCAAAGCTAAGAATTGAACCAGCAATTATGCAATTATGAAAGTAAATCTTCAACTACTGCACTACTGAGACATTCGAAAGGTAACTAAATTTTAGATTATATGAACTCAGTACGAAATTTCTTGTGCAATTTTCTCAACAATGCTTGAGTTGTGTACTTTATTGCTCATACATTATATTGTCCTAGGGGACTATTACAAATATGCACAATTTCAAAAAAATCGGTGACCCGAATGTCTTAACCTCTCCTTGTGAGTTCCATACCTCCAGTTTTTCAGGAGGGGTCTGGGTCCAGGCCTGGCTTGTTAACTAAAACCAACTTAATAAGCATATAATACGCATATACAAATGATAAATGATGAAATTAAGAGAAAAATATTCATATCTCTGCATTATAGCTTGATTCACTTTGATCAGTATATTTTTCTTGTAAATCAGGGAATCTCTATATAAGCTCAGATCTAGACATATCACATTTACATAAGTCAGAAATTGCCTGAATTTGAATCAGATATCACTTACTCTATCTCACCAAACACTTTCCTTTCATCTTGAAATAGTTTTCTCCTAACATAATAGAATAAATAGAAAACTGATTCTCTGTTTTATAATTTATTAATCTATGAAAAATATTTTCAATTTTCTTCTTTTCTTTTAGTTGGTCTTATGATTTTATAACTGCATATATTAATTTGTTATATGGTATTCTCCACTCTGAAAATGCAAGTTTGAATCATGTTTTCTACATTATAGTTTTATTTGTTTTCAATATAAATCTCTGTGTTATTGAAATGATCTAAGTTCTTCTAAATATAAACCATAGCAATGTTTAAGAATTTACTTAAAAAATTAAGAATTTTTTGTAAAAACTCTTATTATATTTATGAAAAATTTCACATTTTTTTCAGTATAAATTATACAAAAACATTGTATAATTTACATTGGATACATAAAAAAAATCTTATTAATATAATTTTAGAAATTTTAAATATAATAAAAATAATCAGCAATAACAAAATCTTAAAAATTAGAATTTCTGAATTTTTTTCAAATTATCTATCATTTATGAATTTTTGAATATATAATATATTATTACTTACTTGTTAGGTAAATATTTTTGATAACTTTTTACTTTTGATAAATTTTTAATTTTCAAAAAAATTTTCAAATGTTTTAAACCTAACTTAAATATTCAGCCAATCCAAAATGAAGATGCATAATAAGTCTAGTTCCTCATGAAAATATCCATGTTGACAATAAAAATTTATTTTTAACATCAGATACAAAAATCAAAAATATTACAAATAAACCATTTTTTCATTTCCAGGATGGCCCATGGATTTCAAATATGTCAGAAAAGTGTTAACAATGAAAAATGTCAGCAGCCAGTAAAACAGCCATTGCAATTGTTTTACATTAATCAATTCAGAAAAACTGAATAAATTAATTTTTAGGCATTTAGTTGATAATTTAAAAATAGTTCTTACCTAAACCAGTTTCTTGTACAAAGCCATATTTTTTTTCTAAAGTTACTAATTCTGAGACATTGTCCATCTGAAATTATATAATATTTAATTGTTAATAAATATCATTTTTATTATATTATTATACTAGTTACCTCTTGGACACTATGTGCCCAAATAAAACCAAAACAGAAATATTTTTTTATCTTATCAAATTTGAGATTTATTTAGCACATTCTTTGTGTATGATGCATTTGCTTGTTTTCTTTCTCTATACCAAATTTTGAAATTTTTTTTGCATAAAACTGGCAACTAACAAACCATTGATTCAGTTATGTAAGTAATAATTATAATTATTATCTTAAAATAAAAATAATTTCTGAAATAAATTAAATATTATTTAAATCAATATTATTTAAATGAATATTTAAATGTAATGTTTATGTAGCCTTGGGCACCCATGGGTGCACTGAATGCAAAACAAACCCTCAGGCTGGAGAACAGCCAACGTTTTTTGATCGAAAAAGCCAGAAATTGAAGTCAAGTAACAAAAAGAAGTATACAAACATAAATAGGAAGTAAACTATGATAATTTAAAACAAAATTTATAATGAGATTGGGATTTAGTTTTCTAAAAGATGCGATTAAAGATTTGAAAGCACTTCAGTCTCGGGAGTTTGCACATGCACAGAAATACGGACTTCCCATGCTTATTCCTTTATTATATATGATTGTAGCTATAAATATTTCACACACATTTTACCATTATATAAGATGATTTTATATCTTATGAATTTTGGATTGAAAATTTTCACAATATAGAAGGTTCATAATTACAAACATTCAAGTTAGAAACTTTTACACAAAACAAATGGGCTATTTTAAAATTTTTGATAAATTCAAAAATTGTATAAAATTTTAATGATAACAGAAAATGGTGTAGCAATAATTATATTGTAAATCTATATAATATTTAATGTATTAACATAATATTCCATATTAGAGGGTAAATCTATATATATATAAAATGCAATGTTTGTCTGTTTGTCTTTCTTTTTCTCTGTCTGTTCTGCATAGGCTCCTATACCTTTTGACTTATCAGGACCAAACTTTTTAGGCTTTCTATGACACTGTGTGATTTTGGGGTAGACTAACTTTCTATGCGTAAAAAGTTAGTCTACCCCGAAATCAAAATTGGTCCAGTGGATGGAGGCATATTGGGGTCATTTTTTTTTATCTGTCTGTTCTTTTTTTTTCACATTACATCATGACATTTTAATGCTTTACTATATATATATATGTAAGTCTGGAATTTTGTTTAAGTGGCCATATTTACTGGATCCAATAGTGAATTGGATTTGGAAAGTTTTTTAAATTATAAAAGATATTATCTATTTATTTTGATGATGTCATATTGTTCTAATACAGGTCAAACACTGATTTTCCAGACACTGATGATTCAATATCTCCTTTATTCTGGACAAAATTATCAGAATGCAAAATCCTGCTATCATCCGACTAATTGATGTGACTGTGGAGCAAGCTTGATCTCTAAAGAAAACATTGAGTAATATTGTTTTACTTACAAGGAGAGGACACAGCTGACTACCCACTGATTTGATTGGAAACTGAACTGATGTAATCTAGAACAAAAAATATCGAATACATGTCCAGAAACTGAACTGATGTAATCTAGAACAAAAATATCGAATACGTGTCCGGGCGCGAATATATGTCTGGGCGTTTGTGCCAATGCACCTTATAAATAAAAATGTTAGCGTTTAAAATTTAGGTTTGGCGAGTTTAAGAAATAAGAAAGAGAAAAAGAGCGCTTCTAACACTATACCCGTAGCATAGTGTGTTCATGCCGATCCCGTTATCAAATTTCTTTTAATTATGTGAATTTAATTATTTTTTATTTTTTAAAATAAAAAAACGTCAAAGAGAGACGGGCCTCAAAGCCCCAACCTTGAGATTACGGGATTGGCACGAACACACTATGCTATGAGCATAGCGTTAGAAGCGCTCTTTTTCTCTTTCTTTTTTCTTAAGCTCCCCAAAACTAAATTTTAAATGCTAATATTTTTATTTATAAGGTGCATTGGCACAAACGCCCAGACATATATTCGATATTTTTTGTTCTAGATTACATCAGTTCAGTTTCATCAAAATCAGTGGGTAGTCAGCTGTGTCCTCTTCTTTTTAGTTATAAATTTACAAAATATATAAAATATGATATTAAATATTGTATTTCATAAACAGGGTGATTCAAAACTCTTGGGCCAAACTTTAAAAGGTGATAGAGCATACTTAAACAAGCAATTTTCTTCATACAATGCATCATCATAACTCAAGCAGTGAAGCACTAGGGGTTAGCAGTTACTGTGGCATGAAATGATGAAACAAGAATGACAAAGGAGGCATGAAAAAATTGAAGAAAAAATTTTATCAAACAAATTACAGAAACTGCTCAAAAGAGTGACCAACAACAGTAATACAGGGTTCACACATTCGATACGGTGATTGGCATACATTAGCAAAAACACTGCATTTCTTGTACAGTGGCAGTGGCAACAGAAATCCTGGTAACAAAGCCCTCATCAGAATTGATGGGGTTACCATAGATGAGGCTTTTTATATGGCCCATAGGAAAATATCCATACATGAGAGATCGGACGATCATGCTGGCCAAGTGATGGGACCATCCTGACCAATCCATTGTCCTGGGAAAGTGGCATCCAAAGCATTTCCACACAGCCACAGTGAAATGATGTGGTGCTCCATCATGTTGAAACCACATGCACGGTGGTGTAGTGGAGCCGGAACATCATTCTGGTACTTTTTCCACGAATGGAATGGGTACCGTACAATTTGTTAGAATAAATTACATCTGTTATAATATCTTTGAGCTTATTTGAATAATTGCATATAATTAATTATATTTAAGAAGAAAAGTGAAAAGAATTATAATATAATTAATTTTATTAACTATTAAGTTCATAACTTCAAATTAAACATAAAATCATATTAAAAACAAACAAACAGGGGATAAATTATTTTCGAATCAACCAAACAATCTAGCCAAACTTCCCCTGGCGGACAAAGTTTAAGTTACATTTTACAACAATTATTGTTGAATCAAAACTATGTGCCACCATCTGCTGAGTTAATAATTAATTAAATTTTAGAATTTAGCACTAAGGTGGCGCCATCTAGTAATTAATGATTATACTATAATTTATTAAATTTATTTTCCCGAAATAAAATTTTTGCCACTGCACTGGACTCGAACCAGTTAAGGTGTTGGGGCGTTAACCCAAAGATCCCGGTTCTAACAACTCTGGACTGCAGAGTTGTTAGATCGTTAGATTTAGTTTATAATTGTTATTATTGATATTCATTAGAATTCATGACTTTGCAACAATAGTGTAATAAAATCTACAATTGCAAAATAAAAATATATGGAATATTCAATTAACATTTAATCTAAAAAATAATGTATTAAAAGATTATAATAGTAGAAGTCAAAAAATAAACTGTAAAAATTCAGCAGCTTCTACTACATCAGAGATGGTTAACCTATGGCACTTGTGCCAAAAGTGGCACAATGAATGATTAGAAATGGTATACTCAACTTAAGAGAAAAATTTTTTAAAAATTTCTTATACAATCTGTAGCCGATCATGATTTCCGGTTTCCAGCGCCTAGTTGAAAGTGATAAACATTTTGGCCAGAGCTGTACATAAATAGAAAACAATATTACTCTATTAACATTCAAGTGGTATGTAATTGCATTGGAGCATAAATATGTATTTTTTTAACATTGAATGTTAAAAATTTCATTTTACTTACAGAAATTACTAAAAAATGTTTTATTTTTAGGTTTGTGATGCAGATCTAAACATATTAGATGTAGTTGCAAAATGGCCTGGTAGCATACATGATTCACATATTTGGAGGATGTCAGATTTGAGATTTCTTCTAAGTAACAATTATATATTGAATTCATATTTACTTGGAGATATGAGCCACGGCTCTAAGGGATAGCCACTGACACCTATTTCTGAAACAACAAATTCAGCTGAAGAAAATTATAATTCTCACTTTATAAGAGCAAGACAGTGCATCGAAAGATGTTTTGGTGTTCTGAAATCACGATTTCGATGTATTGATAATTCTGGTGGTACATTATTTTATCAACCTGATCGTGTGTAAAATGTTTGTGGCTGTATGTGTTTTACATAACTTTTGTAATGCACATGGAAATCTTGAATATTTCACAGAATTGCCATCTTCAAATGATGATATGCTAAATATTTGCAATGATGGAAATAATGCAAGTAGTTCAGGATTTATAATTAGACAAAACTTATTAACTGTTTGAGAACCTTGAAATTATTATCTTCAATTGTAAATGATAAGCTTATAGTGTATTGTCATGAGAATATTTTTTGACTGAAAAAAAAATTAAAAGAATCATATGTAAAATTTTATAAGTTGATTTACTAAAAAAATAAATGAATATACTTTTTAGAAAAATAAACATTTAATTTATTCATAATTTTTTATTAATTTCTTTTAAAGTAACAGATATTGACATAAGAGAATCTCTTATTTCTTTTAGTACTTCATTTTTTTCTTTTTCAATTTCATAAATATCTTCATTTGGGTCATGAACTTTTCTTTTTTTGGCGGAGGTTGCCTGTGTTGAATACCTATAATATATATAAACACATTAAATTATGTAATTAGTATTGTATAGTATGGTAAATAATGATACTGATAAGTAATTACCTGAATTTTGATTTGAAATATCTTGAAATATCGGTTCATTAATTTTGGGTGGGGCACTTGTGGTACTTGATTGGAGTGGTACAGCTGGGACAGTTGATTCGATTGGAATGTCATGATTTGTCACAGGATAATGTATTTCCTATGAAGAGATAACTTTTTCATGTAAATAAAATACGTGTGTTGTGTACATATATATAAAAATAATTTATATTAGTTCGCTCATCTCACATATTCTGCCATAAGAGCAACAGCTTATGCTTAATAATGAGTTTTAAATCCATGTAAGGGACTGACAAGGGATGGGAGTTGTTCGGAGTGGCCGATTGGCAACGGTCAGCCAGTTCATTCCCTCTAATTCCAACATGTCCTGGAACCCAGCAAAACTTGATATATCCCTGGGATGACAAACTATATAGGAGACTGCGGACAGTTCAAACGAGTGGATGTGGAAAGGTTTCAACGAGATAAGTGCTTGCAATATACTCAATGAGTCGGAATAGATCACATTGCGACGGTGGCCTTTTGTCCTGATATGTTTCAATGCTACATGGACAGCATAAATCTCTGCAGTGAACACAGACGCCAATGGGGATAACTGCTAAGACAGGACTTCGTCATCGCAGACAAAAGCGGATCCCACATGGCCATCGGATTTGGAACCATCCGTGAAAACAGAAACAAAGTCTACGTTCAGTTCGTGGCTATCTGCAAAGAGATGCTGGAAAAAACAGTCTGGGGTGGAATCCTTAAGATGTGATTGACGGCTAAAATCCACCGCTATGCGGGAGACGTTCCAAGGTGCAATGGAGAGGTGCTCAGATTTACATATGGCTGATACATCAATACCGACATCGAGTAATTCTTACCTTCGAAGACCAAACGATGGAACGCTGGAAATTCGAGCAGCAAAAAAATGTAGGAAATATGGGGTCGAAAATACTGCCATGCAGAATTATTTGACATAGTCTTCGATTTAGCGTAGTAATAGAGAGGCAGCTATTGCCTCCTGATGGAAAGTGGAGGTTCAAATGCTTCTACAGACTCTGGATTACTGATGTTCGGAATGCCCCAGTGCACAAACGAAGTGCCTGATAGTGAATAGGATCTAACATCCGCAGAGTGGACTATCTCGCTGAACCGTACATGACAGATCCATAGTCAAGCTTAGATCGGATCAGCGATCGATAGATTCGTATCACTGAACATCGATCTGCGCCCCAAGACAGAAGAGATGGTTACAGGATATTCAATGCTCTAGTACACTTTCCTTTTAGATGGAGATGGGGACGGAAAGTGAGTTTTCGATTGAAAACCCAGAAATTTGGCTTCATTTACAATGGGAATGCCACTCAGGAAGACCTCCGGATCTGGATGGAGGCCAGGACGCCGACAGATGTGAACACAGGATGTTTTGTGTGGCGAAAATGAAAACCCATTCTCACAAGCCCATTTACTGATCCGGTTTAAAGCAGTCTGTAGCTGTCTCTCGATAAGCCTCATGCTTGTGGACTGGCGGGAGATTTGGAAATCATTAACACATAAGGAGCCCTTCACAGCCGAGGGTAAGCAGGCTATGATACCCTTAATTTTTAAAACAATGTGACACTTAAAATAGGGCCTTGAGGTACACCTTCCTCCTGTAAATGGGGAGAAGATAAAATTGAACCAATTCGGACCTGGAAGGATCGTCGATGTAAAAAGTTTCTGATGAATATCGGTAGGTTCCCACGCAAACCACATTGGTGAAGGTCGCGGAAAATGCCGAAACGCCAGGCCCGATCATAAACCTTTTCAATGTCAAAAAAGATGGACACCAGATATTCGCGTGTCACAGGCTTCTCGAATAGATGTCTCGAGGCGTATGAAATTGTGTTGTGCTACGGGAATTTTTATATAGTATATATATATATATATTCAGAAAATATGATGGAACAGTTAAGAGTTTTCTAGTTTAATGAAAATTATAAATTAATAAATAATCGCTGTTCATCAAAATTATTTATTAAACTCGTGTATAAACTACTAGTCACTATTTTTTTTTTTGCTGGATAATAAAGTTTTAACAAGCGTTATCAATTAAATATATTGCACCAATTTAAATAAATTTTTACAGATTTAGCAATTAATAAAAATATTAAATAAAATTTTTAAACTCGCTTACTTAAATCTTTATGTCGTCTGAAAATTTAAATAATTCTCTATAATATTTATCAAAAAAGATATTTTAAGTTATTTAAAAGTTTTAAATTTTGAGGTTTTAGTTTTAACGCATTAGTTAGATGGCATTAAAGTAAACCACTTTGGTACTAGAATATTGATTATCTTTTTTTTTTAAGTTAGATAATAAACAACCTTATCGTTCTAAACCCTAAATTATGATTAAAATTAAACAATATGTGAAGAAAATAATTATTTTTAGTACAGATTATGCTATCTATTTATACAAAGTTTGTTTGAAAGAACGAGGAAATTTATAGATTTTTAGTTCGCTTTTCATATTCTGTTAAAATTTTACGCGGTTCCCATTCTTTTATCATGAATATGAGCATTAAAACGTATAAAGATAAGAATAGATCAATACCGAAACACTTTTTGTTTTTTTTAATACATAACTTCATGCAATAATGATATTTAATGCTTTTTATCGTTAAAACTTCATCGAATTTATAGTCATTCATATTTTTTAACCTTTTAATAAAACGTCTAAGTTATTTTTACTAAATTAGAATCATATTTTATATTCTAAGGAATCAGTTTTTGCAAATAAGAAATTTATTTTTATCAGCTAAGATTTTTATCAAATAAGAAGTTGTAATAAATATTTATCTTTTGGAGAAAAGAGAAAGAGAAAGAATCTGATAGAGTACCTTGCAGGCTAAATGCTCTATTTAGTTAGATAGGATTCTTTATCCTTGCAGATACTTAATTTGAAAAGTGTACCATGCTACCAATTGCATTAGTATGCTGCTTTTAATTCACAGTGGGAATTCTTGTGCAGTTTTACATTCGTTGTGATGTTCCAAAGTGATCTACTACATCTACAGGTATACTTTTGCTGTCCTCCAGAATTTAATAAGATATTTAATTATGAGGGAAAAAACTATATGAATAATCTGAATGATAGCTTTAAATATATATATATTTGTCTCCATTCTTACTTAAGTTTTATAAAAGACAAACAGATTATTGTAAATGTATCCAATATTAAAGTTTGGTAATCGCTGTATTGAAAATTTTTAATGATAAAACCTGGCAATTAGTTAAAATGCAAGAATCTTCAGCAGAATTTATCGATTTTCTCGATACTACGTTACTTACTACAAGTAACCGCTTATCGTTAAATGAATAATTTTACATTTATGCGTTTATTATATCATCCTGTATTAACATAAACAAAATGTAAAATCATTAAGATGCCTTCGAAATACATTAGAAAATTTTCCTAAAAATATATAAAATGCGTTTAATTCTGTTAGAAAAATCGAATTGGTCTTTAAAATAATAATAATACGTGTTTGTATAGATTTATTTAAAAATTATCGTAATCGCCACGGAGTTATCATAAAAATAACTTTCGAGTTTCCTTCCTTTTGCATATGGAGCGTATAATATTAAATCGGGGAACTCTTTATTATAATAAAGTATTATGTTTGATAAATCCGGACTTTTGTTAAGAGAATCTGAGAGGAGGTCTGACGTGTTATTGCCTTACCGATTAGTATAATTTACAGACCATTTATAGATGGTTGCGTAGCATTAAAACCGAGCTTCTTTTAAGATGCTCATATTTTATCAATCTTTGTCAGTTCTGCTAATATGGTAATTCACTTAGGTGGAGCCAAAAGAGGAAGTGGGTAACTGTGGTGGTTATAAAGCGGCGGGTTGTCCGGTAATTACAAGCAGCAAAAGCAGCCACAGAAACCTCTGTCATTTAATCGTGAAATCTATAGCCATTTGTGTCGCAAGAATCGACTAGGCAGCTGTGCGCTTCCCACTACTATATCTCTGCGAACTCAATGAATAAAATCTAATTATACAAACTTTCTTCTAAGATCTAAATACTGTAGAAAAATAACTTATAAATAAAAATACGTTAAGGCTTTATATATATATAAAAATATGAAAGTTACTTGATGATAGCTAGGATTCGATTTTTACGTTACCTCGTTCTGTCACTAAAAGAAATATCATACCACAAGTGGTATCGAAAAGGTAATTAGTGCCTGCGGTTGACAATTGGAAGCAGTTTAACTTGGCATTGTTAAAGTTGACACATCAGTCCATAAGTTGTATTGGGAAAGACATACAGTTGGCAAAGATCGTTTCTAGATAATTTCTAATCTTTTGTGTGAATTTTTAAGAATCGTGTTCTACTTAGATAAGCATTTTGACCTAATTTGATACGAGTGCTTTAGATACACAGTATTATAAAATGATTTTTTTCTATTTATTTTCTAACGAGATAGACGTTCGTAATCGATGCAAGATTATTTAAGAGGAAGAATGCTTTCATTTTTTTTCTTTTTTAATTTTTTAATTTCTTAAGTACAGTGTGTTTATATTAATGGAAGGTAGTTGTTTATAACGTACGTTGCTTTCAAAAAGAAATTTTTATGGGCTTATTTGCGTTATTTTAAAGAGATTTTTATTCAAATGCATAAACAATAAGAGGATTCGAATTTATCAAACTTTATTTTCTATTCGATAAACAAAACCTTATTATAATCTGATGATTTAAGCCTGACTCGGAAAATGCTTTTTTTATTTTATTTTTCAAATTATTCGAGACAATTTTTATATATATATATTTTTTTTTCTTTCATATACTTTCGCCGTTTCTTTCTTGATCTCCGTCCAAATGTTTCTAGTTTATCTTCTAGACTATTTTTTTTTAACAGATAAATTTTTCTTCGCACGTAGTGTTTCTTTTCCTGCATTTTAGAAATGGTAATGTTAAAATAGGACCATTCTTCGCATTTCAACATTCTTGTCACTGGGTATTGATGCTATGTTTCAAGGGATTACTGCTTTCGGCAGAACAAACGTGAAAGTTTTCTATAAATCCATCTCTACTTGATACTCAATAAAGGAAAGTGCATATTTCCAAACGTAATACTATAGTACTAAAGTTTTCCTCAGTTATTGAATACTCCTCTCTTGACGAAGATCAAAGTTTTTAGTCACTTTTAATGGAAAGATTATTATTTACAGATTTTTACATGATCCTTTATGAATATGCTGTAGGTATACAGAACACAGGATCGAGTCCAGATGACATAGTTTTGGAATTAGAACCCATCAGAAAGCATTTAGTTCGTAATATGCAAAACTATATCACGAAACTAATTCATATATAAAAAACAAACTTTTGTTTTTATTCTTTGAAAGACTGGATGAAAATTTCCGATTTTCTGTGTCTTTTTCTGAAAATCTTTTATATGTTTAAGGCAAATTAACAAGCTTCCTATATATATATATATGTAATTCGAAAGAAATTTATTTACAGCCTTCATTAAAATCTAATCCTCACCTTTTTGTAATAGAAAATAACAAACGATCTCAGAACAAGAAAATAACCATCGACTGTTTAAAAATATGCATTCGTACGATTCAAGTTAGGATCTTGAATCGTACGAATGCATATTTTTATATTCATTAATATTTCTAATTTAGTTCTTATTGGATTTATTCCATTCATTTTTATTGTGGCTTTTCACATTATTTTTTCCCTTTATTATATATAAGAATTTTAACTGTTTGATGCTTAAGAAAACAAAGCTAATTTGCCCTATTATATTATTCTTAATTCTGTATTTGCTAAACATGTTTTCGTTTTTAATAAATTTATTTCTATTTGTAGTACCAAACACTTTGCATTAAATGCTAAATAAAATTTACTTTTTCGTTATTAAACGAAATTGAATGTTTTAGTAATGTGTTCTAAAAGAAAAATAATCAGCGAAACTATTTTAAGAAATGAACTTTTTAAGTAGAGTATCGCATGAAAGTAGAACATGATAATGTTAAAAAGAGAGAGTGAAAAAAAAGAAAAAAAAATTGGCACTCTTCTCTAACGTAACATTATAACTATTTAATAATTAAATTTAGTGCTCTATGACCTATTATAATCATAAAATAACATAATATATCCTTTATTGTTATTTATATATGCACCATTTAATATTTTTAGACGAGATTTCTGAGTTTTGATCAACGAAAAAATTTTAAAACTTTTTAATATTCGTTTAAGTTAGTTTAAATCCTAATGATCTCTTAGTAAGATTAAAATAATCCTAAAACGGAAATTCCTTATAAATTTGCTTTCAAAATTAGTGATATTCTCTCAACAGAAAGGAATTGTAAAGAATTGGCATCAATTCTCCTAATTCATCCAGTTTGCTAACTAAATGCAAAGTTGACGATGTAACGTTACAAAAGGATAATATTTACCGAGGAAAAGCAGCATTCTCTTGAAGCGGAAACTTGTATCTCAACATAGTAACTTATTAACGGAAATAGAATTAAGTAATCAACTTCCTAACAAATCTGTTTATCTCTTTATTGCTTAAATAAAGCAAGGGAGTTAGCCGTCTACTGAGAATTATGTAATACAATCTTAATTTGTTGAACGATTTATAATTATTCTACTTAATATTTAATATTATACATATTATCAACCGAGTAGTAAAATCTGTTGATTTGATCAAATATATCTACTCGAATATATAGGTTTTTCGACGTAAAATTCGCAAGTTTACGAGTATATTTTAGAAGGAGCAATCGCATATATATATATAGGAATAGGTTTCGCGTAAATCGAAACCCATTATTTTTATGAACAGCGACATGAAGAGAATATTTAAAAGAACAGTTTAGATACGGTTTAGATTGCTAGAAACAGTGTTTATTGGAAAGTTTAGTTATTGTATGGATAAGGATGTAGCCTAAAGGATACTAGAAGAGTTCGCCATTCAAGCTTCTCCAACGATAAAATTGGACTGCAGAAGATAAGACAAGAAGAGAGAACAGATCTTTCTACCGAATAAAAACTTGGAATGAAAAAAATAATAAAAATAAAAACTGAACCAAGAGAAGTAACTCGATTTCATTTTATATAAAATTCGATAAATATCAAAGTAATGTTTAAATTTTAAAAATTCTGGATACAAATTCATTGGTTATATGGAATTTAATATTTCCTGGAGAAAATAGACGTTAAGTTTGCTATTCAACTAATGCACACAATTTTATTATAGCACTTAAAAAACATTTATTGTTAATATATTATAATTCACTGTTCTCTTTCTCTTTAAGTATTGCTTATAATAATTTTAAATTATTTTATACTTTTATTGCTATTCTTCGTTTTTACTGCAGTGAATATTCCTCGTATAGTTTATTCTTTGTTTTATATTCAGTTTTCTGAATGGCTTAAATGCAAAAAATAAAAAATAAATAAAAATACAAAAAAATCTTTTGTTATTATTATTATTATTGTTTCAGTTTTCTGAATGGCTTAAATGCAAAAAATAAAAAATAAATAAAAATACAAAAAAACTTTTGTTATTATTATTATTATCTTGAAATTTTTAATTATAACGAATTATAAATTTTCGAAAAATATACAGTATATTTTTTGTATTAAATTTATTCATAAATATTAATTTGTTTGCTTATGGGAAACTGCTAAAATTGCATCGTAATTTTAATAAATTATAACATCGATGCACCAAAAAAACTAAGCATTCTATAACAACGAAGACAATCCAAAAAATTAAATTTTTTTCCGTTAATCTTAAGTAATTTAATACTGTATTAGTAGAGAAATTTTTAGTCAAAGTTTGCACTGAAGTAGGTTTAAAGAGAGGGAGAAAAAAATTTAACGAGCACAATTATTTAAACAAACCATAATTATTGCATGTCTTGCAAGGAAAGTATTTTGTGAGGAGTAACAAGAGCTCACCTGTCCAATTATAGACAGAAAAACAACGTGTCGTGAAGAGGACTATCCCGATCTATAATCGCTTGTAATTGTTAGCCGATACTCGTGGCCAGTTCTCTCTTAATGAACTGTTCTTGTCCCATTAGTTGTACTTCATCGCTGGCCATTGTCTATCTGAGTTGGCTGCTACACCCACTTGCAGCTCTCCTTTGATATTCCTGTTATCTGTCATATTTGAAATTCCTCAAGAAAATATGTAACGAACTGTTTAGAGAAGAAAAATGAGCGAGTGTTGCATAATATATGTAATGAATAATCTCGCCATTAACATTGCGTGCGATAATAAAGACACATGAAATGAATCGTCACTCTTTCGATAAAAAATGGCCCGATTTTTAGACTGACAATCAATCAGATTTTTCGATGAAAACACAACTCTCATTATAATAAAGTTCAAAAGAAGAAAAAGAAAGAAAGAAGAATAAAGGCAGCTGTTTTCAAGTTTTTCTTTATTATTCCCACAATGTTTATTTCGGTAATTCTTCCGAGCTTTCCTCAAGGTTTTATTAAAGAAGATTAAAGTATAATAACTGTGTAAACAGCTTAAATAATATTAATAATAATAAAAAGAATGAAAATAGATTTAGGAAGAATACCAAAATGCAGTTTATCTTTGAAAACAGAAGGCGTGAGAATAGGATAAACCATGTAGACTATAGACTAAAAGAATGATTGAGATTTAAAGAAGATCGGCTAAAGAAAAGAAAGATGCTCGTGGATGATTTGAGGGATAAAAGTGAATTTTAAACTTGAAAGGAGTGAACAATGGATAAGAATTTATAGGAAAAAGAAACAATGGAAAGACTAGAATAGCTTGGCGTCATTTTAAACAACCCGATTTATGTACAAAACTAAGAAATGTACTTAAATACGCTCTCTACGCTATCTTTCAATCAAAGCATAAGCTTGGATAATCTTGACATAGTGCATAAGATAATGCAAAGTTTAATAAATTACTTAATAACATTATAATTAAATCCTAAATTTATTATGAAGATATTTATTATTAATTATTTTGAAGATTTACAATAGAAAATTAAAAACTAAATATTTTTAGTATTTATTTAGTTGTAAATTATTTTTTGCTTATTTTATCTTAAATAAGCAAAAAATAAATAAGAACTTAGATAGAGATAAAATGAATATTATCTAGATATGATCTTGTTTATCATAAAATAGATTTTGAATTATAGTTTATTTCGTTTTTTTTTTTTTAATATTCCTGATTTTCTTAGAGGTACGATTTAAAATCACTTGGGTATAATTTAGGGAACCGGTACTCTAAATCGTACCAAATTAAACTTTTTTTTCTTCTATTATTTATGAAAAAAATTATAAATTTTTATAGTTTTATTTTGATTAGAACTGTGTGCAACAAAATAGACTTTTAAACAAAAAACAGATTTTTTGTTTTGGATTGAGACCTTAATTTCCAGGAGCATTATTTTCTTACGGGGATACAATTTAGCCAACTTTCCTCTATATTAACTAAGCGTGATGTTCCTCCAAACCAAAATGATGGAATCTGGGGTAGATTGTAACATAAAGCATAGGGGCAGGTTGTAAAAGTCTAAATCAGTGGTGCCAATTCATCAAAGTAAAATATCCAAGTTCAGATGAAAAAAGTATTATTTAACGTGTAATGAAGACTTATAAAAGCTATAATACTGGGAAACTTTTTTATAACTATTTTTGACTATAATAGTTGGAGAAAACGAATCCAATGCAATGGATAAGAAAGAGCATAACGAGTTTTTGCAATAATATTACATAAAGATATATTTTAAAGAAGGTAACGAAGAATGCACAGCTGATAATACCTTTTATATTTGTTACAACTGTGATTCTGATTATTCACCAGAGAATTAAAGCGAAATTTATTAAGCTATATTCTAAAATTTTCATGAAATTTTGTATTGTTGCAACCTACCCGATAAGATATTACAATCTTCTCAGACAGAAGGGTAGGTTGTCACACTCAGTATCTTTCAGAAAAATATTTTTTAAAAAAAGATATTAATTTTAATCGAATAAAATTTGTTTTGAACGGGTGAAGAGATTACTAAATGTTCTTTAGATTGATGTATTTGTTATTCTGAATTTGAAATTTTTATAGCGTGAAATAATTATAAAGTAAAAAGTGTATCACCCCGCTCTCTCCTACTGTAAATAAAAAAAAATTCAAAGGCTAGAATATTTTTATAAGAATGACTTCATTTCTAAGAATTAATAATGAAAGCTGGATATATCAAATGGCCATTGAACCCCATCCTTCATTTGATGGTGATTCCACTTGGACTGTGGGAGGCCTGTGGTGTGCAATGGATAACAATATAGCCCACAGCTTAGTATATATAGGATGGAAAGCAACATTAAATTTTCCAGAAAAAAAAAACATGTCTAAATTAAAAGTTGAAGAGTTAAAATTTGATTTTAATTTAGACCTTAATTTAGAACTTCAACTTTAATTTAGACCTTATATATTGTATGTTATGTAGTATATTATATATTCAATATATATATAATACAATGAAATAAAAATTTTGCCAATTGTTAAAAACCAACTGGATATATTCAGATGATTCCATTTAAACTTGTTATCCTATACTGTATTCACCCCTGACATCTTGCTTTTACTACTTTTAACATCTATTCCATCATTCTCTAATGGATAACCCTGTCTTGTGTAATACACTGAATATCTTAATATAGTACTTACAGCTGAAACTGCATTTCTAGTTGTTTATAGTTTGAATTTATAAAAGCAAAAATTTACATAATTCTTCTAATTTATTTTGATCTCATTTTTTTAATCTTTTGTCAGCTTTCTCTACTATTATTATGCTTAAATAATCTTTTATCCGGTGCAAAATAACAGCAAATCACGGTAAAATCTAATAAAAAGAAAAATACATTGCACATATTGTCATTCAAAAAAAGATATATTAAGCAAAAGAATTTTTTCCTGGTTCCCTAAAAACATATGGTTTCTTACAACCACTCAACAAATAAACAGCATCATTATATTATAATAGCAATTAAATCAAAACTTATTCTAAATTTTGATATAATTATTATTATAATGATAACCATAATTAATAACCATCTTAACTATATTAAAATTTATTAAAATCAATAACTACATTAAATAATTTCATTATATTACTCCTATTTCTACTCCTAAAGTTAATTAAAAGCAGAGTTAAATTAAAGCTCGAAGACATCTGCTGTTCATTTAATTATCTCTGCCTACGATTCTCTAAAATAAAATTTTTAATGATGATGATATAATTTTTCGCTAATTAATACAATAAATGCAAAAATATGAAAAATTATAATATGCAGATTAGACAACATTTACTTTATTTTTCTTTAAAATCTTGCTTCGTTCACAAAGTACTTAAAAAAAAAATAACCATTAATGGCATTTTTAAATCATCATGCCATCTTTAAGCAACGTTACAGGAATGCATTTAAACACGACTGAAGTCAACATTTCATGCTGCCTAGTAATGTTTAATACAGATTAATAATCAACATTTTAAGTAGAGAAATTGGGAAGAATTAATTCTTAGACATAATTATGGAAAAATTATTAAAATACTTCCACACTGTTATCAATAATTCGACCAAGTTTACATGCAAGTAATTGGATAGTATTATCCTTTGTTTTATTGTTTCATTCAATTCCTGTGAATAAAGTAAACTTAAAAATTAAGAAAAAATTATATAAACACTCGTAACATTCCTCGTTTATTTAATTAATAATAAATGAATGGTAAATTTGTTGTTTGAACCACTCATGAACATTCATTAAAGACACTTTAATGAATAGTCTTTTATTTTTTTTAAGCACTGCGAGATACAATGCTATATTAAACTTATGGTTTTCTAAGAGCTTATGAAAAATATTCAGAGAAAATAAAGGATGATTATAAAAACAAAATTTTTTACAATAGTAAATTTAAAAAGGTTAATTACGGTTTATATCAATTTTTTTAAGTGTTCTAGTCTTAAATAATTAGCAATAGTACAGGAAATTCTCATATAATACGATAGATAGGTTTCTAAAAAGCGCCGTGTTGTGTGAAACAGCGTTATATGAGACATGGAACCAATACAAAAAAAACGGGAGTTACGTTCCAAAATCAAATAAAAATAAATAACTTTCTTTAATTCCACACAAGAAAATTTTTATTAAGAATATTAATAGCACGAAACAAAATATATATATATATGTGTATCCCTCCTATAACACGGTAGATAAGTTCCTAAAAAATACAGTCGTGTGTGAAACCGTGTTATATGAGACCTGGAGCCAATACAAAAAGGAGAATTACGTTCTAAAACCAATTAAAAACAAATAACTTTCTTTAATTCCACACAAGAAACTTAATTTTTTTTATTAAAAATATTAATAACACGAAACATAAAGTAAAAATATATACGTATGACCCCCAAAAAACAATATACGTAAAACAAAAGGAAAGAAAAATGTATACAGCCTATGTAACATTCATTTAATAATTATAGCTTCCTTACCGCTGTTCATTAAAAATGAGAACGTTTTTCTTTTTAAACAATATCAACTTTCTGAATTCTTTTCTGCATTTAAAGTTTGTATATATTCTGCTCTCTTTACAAAATCTGTAATCTAACTCGCTACAACCTACTTACTAGAAAACAATCGTTCCTTAACACATACCCAAAAAAGATTTATGAATAAAAAAGATTTTTTTTTTTATTTCGCAATCCTGTATTGAAGAATAAAAATTTACTTTTTATCCAAGAACTGAACGTTTGGCGCACAAAATACTCAAATGGTCGACAATTATTTCAATTTCAAATCGAAAATAGATTGCATATCATCCCTAACACCACAAACTAGCGAAACTGCATTTATGACTAATTTTAGTAAAGTACTTCCCAATGATTCATGCATTGTGTGTCCATAGGGTGGATTTACAAGAATTAATGAAAATGTTTTGTGTTGTAGGAGAGTAAATATAATTTTCTAAACGTGTTAAGTAAAAACAGTGTTGCAAAAATGCCGTGTTATACGAGGGTTACCTGTATCTGTGATACACATTATTGCATGTGTTGTGTGTGCATAGTGTGGATTTACAAGAATTAATGAAAATGCTTTGTGTTGTAGAAGAATAAATATAATTTTCTAAACGTGTTAAATAAAAATAGTGTTGTAGAAATACCGCGTTTTACGAGAATTACCCGTATGTGTGATACACATTACAGTATCAATCATCATCAATAAATATTTTATATAATAATAATACAACAAAATTATTTTTCACGGTCAATTAACATTAAAAATTTTGTTATATATAGCCGTAAAATTGTGCTGAATATTTTTATTGCGAATATCTACATTAAAATGATGAAAATGTGTCTGAATTGGATTAAATCCAGTGACTAACTATTGCTCGTTAGTGATAAAATCAGACAAAAAGTAATTTATCACAACAACAACAACAACAACAACAACAACCTGCTACAATTCACTAGATTAGATTCAGTTACATTTCATTTTTACTAGCTTCAATAACCTAATGGATCTAAACGGAATAGTGCTATAAAAATATTTGTTTCTACAACATTTAATGTTACTGCTAAGCAATTTTATTTTTCTTTAAATAATAGAATTTTTTCTGATTTTCAATCGCTTAACAGCAATTAATTATCTTAAAAGTTTGGAACGAAGAAACAATAAAGATTAGTTGTCACCAACAGTCATTAGTTAGGCGCCGATAAGTATCAAAAATAGTTCTCTTGTAACGTAACGGTATATACATATAAAAAAAAAGCAGGAGGAAAATTAAACCATCATTAAATTTGAATTTTTAAAAATCAATTAAACTGCATCATTATATGATTAAAAAAAAATTACAAAAATTTATTATTCTGAAATGTTTTTAATTTTATCGACAATTTAGCATATTCAGTGATTTTTTTTCATTCATTCTGCATTCTTGTGTTTGTATTAAAACGGAAAAATTAATAATATTTTGATCAAAAATTAGTGCATGTTGTTCGTGATGTTTAAACAAATCTTGTGTTAAATTTTACATTTTTCAGCAGTTACTTTATTTGCATAACTAAACTTCATCAAATAATGAGGTAGTTTTACAGCTTAAATATTTTAAAATTTTTATTAAAATTTTATGGAAAAATATTTAATTTACGAAATATATGAATTCAAAACTAGCACAAGAATGCAGAAATTACTTTATTTGGCAAAAGTTTTCAATCCTCTTTGGGGGGCCATCATCAAATCTAATAGCTAGATGATCCCGAAGAGTAGAGTAGGAATTAGATCTGATGATGACCCTGAAGAAGGGTTAAAAACTTTTGTCAAATAAAGTAATTTCTGCAATCTTGTACTAGTTTTGAATTCATTGTTTTAACAGTACAGAGAGATGCAAAGAAATGCATGTGAATAAATTATGTATGAAGAATACAGTTAAGTTAATAGGAGGAAAATTTATCAAAAAATCATAAATATATTATTTAAAAAAATATCCACCATTAGCGACAGCATAATAGATTGATAGGAGTGTTGCTGATGAGTTTAGTTATAGGCTAATCCAATCTTATGCTTCATTCTTACAACGTTCTTTTAGAGATTCTTGGCATATATTGTTTAACTCTGGTAAAAATCAGGTAATTTTCAGATTAAAGGATAAAGTGTACATTTTATACTTCCTTAGGTCTATTCATGATCCTCTTAACAGAGAATTTAGTGGCTAGGATGAAGAAAAAGAATGAAACATTTACTTCAGCCCAGGCTCAACTAGTAAACTTTTACCTGTGAACTGCTTTTAAACAACATAAATTTATGAAGAAAGCTAATGCAATACAGCACTACTTATGTGTCAAAGTCTTCTTGTCAACAATGTATTGACGCTAATGAAATTTAAACGTTCTTACTTTCAACTACAATAACTCAGCATGTGTTCATCGTTTCTTAAACACGTGTGACGTTTACAATAAACAAACTACAAATTTAAGCATTACACGAGTGAACAGAAATGGGAAAAATTAAATTTGGACTTCTATATTTAAGTATTTACTGTACCCTAACATATCAGAAACTTCCAAAAATTAATTTTTAATGAAAGCAGTTTGAAAACTTTACCACGACGTTCGCCTTATTAATCGATTTATTATATTTTCGTCTATCGCAAACTTTTTTTTTTAATTCTAAAAATTAATGTAGGAAACTCCCATCGTATTACCCATTTATTTTCTATTAAAAAAATGAAAAAATAATCGATCTCGGAAAAGAGAGACTCATCTTTTATCTGAGACTTGTATTATTTTTAATATTCTACACGAACGGCATTAATATTGTACAGATGTTTCTGAAAAATTCCAATTTTTTGAATTGTAGAGTTTTCTGATTGATTTTTTTTTTATAAGTTTTTAAAATAATTGTTTATAGAGTTTTTTTATTATTATTTAATAATTTCTATACTATGCAGACAAAAAAAAAAGGCATTTCTAAGTACACAGTTATAGATTAAGAGTGCATGCAAAAACATTATTCATCAACGGAAGTCAGTATTAAGTCTGTAGGATTACTATACTCTCCCATACACTCAATACTGACTACCGATGCTGTCGTCAAAGTTATTTATGGTACAATTAAGTAACTATATTAATATATGCAACAAATAAACCCTTGATTTTTATTTAAAACTAAAAAAAAAGAGAAAATATATCTCTAAATTTAAAAAAACAAAAAACAACACTGCAGTGAAAGAAAATTTACTTTCGTTATCCTTCGAGAAAATCTCTGAACATAAAACCGCCATTTTAAAAATAAACAATGACCTTTTCTCGTATTTTCCTACGAGATGATCTAGAAAAAAATAGCTTTTATTTTCTGATAGGGGGGAAGAAAAAAACGAGAAAGACTGTCTAAAATCGCACCACGTTTATCATCCAAGGTGACACTCCAGACAATAATTTGTCCGTGGGGTCTACCATTTAAAGGTAAAAACTGCTCCATTGGACTGATTTAAAGCCATCTCACTTATCACCGGAACGTGACGTCACGAATTTCTCTATGAGATATGAATAAAACGAGAAAATGCACAACTACGATTTTAAAACTTACGATATATATTTTTTTAAATAAATCTTATATCACGACTGTCGAATTATTTACGAGTTTAATTTATAGCCCACCAAAAAAATAAATCATTCATCGACTTTTTTTTTTTAAGTCTTTATAGACTCGTAACGCTAACAGTTACCATTTTTGCAAGTAAAAAACGGATAAATATCGATATATACATATATAATAAAAGCAACTAAAATATCATAAAATATTAGTAGAGTGTCTGTTAATAATTTTTGTACATTTTTGACAACTAGGGTATTAATTTCGACCAAATTTTGTTGGAGAATTGACTTATCCCCATTTCGTAGAGCCGTAAAGAGCGTATCTGTAGTTTCCACTGCTCAATCATCCATCTAGTCCCTTTCAAGCAATCGATGTCCCCCTTCGACTTATGGAGTGCATCATGTTGCCATGACGACAAAAATTCTATCGAATGGTACCTTTCCGTATTTACGCTGTTTAACTAGGTTACAGTAGATTAAATTATAAAATTTAAAAATAATAATAATAATATCTTAACCAAATTGTTATAAAAGGGGGCAACACGCGTGAGGGAGGAGGAAATTTATTATTTGTAAAAATTTTAAAAATTCGTTAAATACGATGCCTCATCGTCACGCAATTCGGATCATTAAACGAAAAAAAAAAATACTTTTTCTTCGATTAATTTTTTTTCGTGTGATGGATTGCGACAGTTCCGAATTGATGGAGATCCGAGAATTATTGGAAAATTCAAATAAAGAAACGGAAGTAAAAATAAAAATAAAAAAATTTTTGCTTATTCCCACGATTTAACGGACGTGAGAATAATTTCTATCCTCGGAAGCACTCGACTATCAATAATCAACTAGATCATCACGCAACGATAGCATCGCACGTCGAGCACGCAATCAGAGGAAGAGTGGATAGAATAAAAGTTTGTTTTATTTTCCCCATTGATTATCTATAACGAATCCTAGAGACTAGAACCGACCATAAAACGGATGCAAAGAAACTTAAGCTTTTTATTATTATTCTTTTTATTTTTTTCCAGTGATTTATAACGTCTCTAAACTAACTGGATACAATCGACATGTTTTATTAAAAAGAAATATTTATTAATTTAGATCTTCGGTGGCAGATAAATTATTATTTGAGCGATAATACAAATATAATGATCTCTTTCGGATATATTTAATAACCATTAAGTTGACGAATGATTAATTCCAAAGAGACCATGATTAATCTTCCATCCTATTCTATTATCTGTCTCCGAGTCGGGGATTGTTGGCTATTTTTCAATCTTGTTAGTTAATGAGGAAAATACACATACACACACACACACGAGGAAAAAGATTCCAACCTAATCTCCGTTGCCAGACACGTCGAATGAATAGGAGAAACAAGACCTGGTGCGATTTTCCTTCAAAGAGTGCAGAAGTGAGAAGACGATCCATCACTAGACAAACTGACAGCTTATATCTCGTCGTATTAAAATGTATGACTCCTCCCATTTCTCCTTTTTACTCACTACACTTCACTACGATCTACGATTGGGGTTGACATGTGCCCCGCGAATCTGTACCCTGTTGGCGAAGACGTCACGTTTGGCAGTTAGAAGGTGACATATCATCCATCTCGAGCAAAGTTTAGACGAAAATTCTGATTGGTTTATTTTTTTAAAGTATTTTTTGTGATTTTACAAATAAAAAATAATTTTGTTTGCGTTGCAAGAGATTTTTTTTTTTTGTGTGTGTGTGTGTGTGTGTGTGTGTGTGTGTGTGTGTGTGTAGGATAAACGTATATTTTTAGTGAACTTAAGCCGAATGTGTCCCTTTTGGAGTGGAAATTTAATTAACCAAAATAATTCTAAACGGTCTTTGTTCATTTAGAATGAAATATAGAAGAGAAAATTAAAGAAAATTTAATTGCTAATGGACTTAATGGACAGGCTATAGTTTAGGAGATAATCATTCAAATGCTTTATTAAGAGCGCTTCTTACACAAGGAAAAGTTCTGGAGTTATCGTCATTACACAAGTTTAGTGTTTTCTTGTTTCTTCCCTCCTGCCAAGCGAAAGAAAAGCTCTCTTGGCATTCCGACTTTTTTTTTTTCTTCTTTTTTTGCCTCCTGCATCTTCTGGGATTAGGAAAGCGAGATAGGGAATGTGCGACAAGAAGAGACCATCTGTCTGACGGATGGAACGGCGCATGCGCGCGGTGGTCATCGGTCTCCGCCTTCCGATAAGGAGAGGACAACAGACGGTCACAAAGTGGTTAAGCTTCATTAAACTTTCTTGCTACAAGTCGATTGGCCTCACGTTCTATGAATCCACTTGACTGTTGCCTCGCTTTTAGGCGAAATGCCAATTTTTCCTTGCCGAAATCGATCCGTTTCTGATTTGAAATGCTTTTAACTTAATTACGTTTATATCTTCTTTTGAATAAACTTGATTGGAGTTTAAAATTACGTTTTCGGGATAAACAACGTTTTGCCACTCTTAAGAGAGAACGTTTATTGATAAGCTAAAGTGAATTTTGAAAATCTGCTTGGCTAAGCTGGAAAGAGGAGAACGGAAAACTTGTCGCAATTAACTTCACATTTGGTGTGCAAAACACTTCTACTACTCTCACTTTTTTTTTTAATAAATTCGCATCGTTCGATTCAAATTCCCTTTCGTTTATTTACATTTAATTGACTGAAACTTTTATTCCGCTTCTCTTATCAAGTTAATTTATTTGTAAATTAGATTACAAAATACCTTATTCTTCTCAATCGTTCTCATTCTTTTATCATTATTATTGCATTTCTCGTTTTTCACTTCTTGTTTTCGTTCATTGACGATTGAATAAACCTTTGCAAAATTTAATCATTTTCTTCGGCTCACTTTTCTTCTCTGCAGTGCTGTTCCATTATATTTATATTTATAAATATAAAAAAAGCTGTTTCGGAAGAAAAATAATGCGCTAGAAAATAACTAAAAAACAACATTCAATCTTCCACTCGGTCAGAAATAGTTTTTTTTTTTTTTTTTAATTAAAAATTTTACATTTAAAAATCAACAAGAAATGAATGTATATAGACTACAGTATCTATCACACTTGGCATAACAGATAATTCCTGATTTATAAATCTATTATAAATTATTCGCATATTTATACAAAAATATTCTTTGAGAGGGGGAGAAAAGGGGAAAAATGGGAGGAATTCTTTAATGTTTTCACTTCGTCAATCTGCCTATGCCGGAAATACGTCGAGAGGCGAAGTGAACCTATTTCCGGCACTGACAAAGTAATTTTCTGAGAATGAATTTTAAAGTAATTTTAAAAGAGAATTTCGAATTTTACCGAAATTCGAAAAATTTTCGGGAGAATGTTCTATTTAAATCGAAATCGAAATGCACCGGAAGTTAAATGATTCGGTTTATCTTGAAGTAAAATGGCGGCAATTGAATATTTTGAATGGACTTACATTTTTTATCTTTCAGCAGAATATGAAAAGAAAAAAAAAAAAATTATATACTTTTCAATCTATCTTCTTTAAAAATCAGCAGAATATAAAAAAAAAAAAAAAAACTTTATATACTTTTCAATCTATCTTCTTTAAAAATTTGAAAAGAACTAAGAAATTTAATTCGTCTCTAATTTAAAAATGAGTTTATTCGTCCACAAATTTTGTCATAATAGGTTATTTAGTGTATAGAGAGTTTGACCTAATAGTATGATTTTCTATGTAAGGAACAGAGAAAATCATACTGCAATATTAGATTATTTCATAGAAGTCAAATTAAAACAAAGAATCAACTATACATTATGTTACACTAACAAGAGTATCCCATCGTTGCTCGGGAATTTCAGGTACGTAATACAGTTTACGTGACAATTGTTACGTTATACTTGTATATCATGATGTTAGAATCTTGGCTATGTAATAAAAAAAAACATCGTTGCTCGGGAATTTCAGGTACGTAATACAGTTTACGTGACAATTGTTACGTTATATATCATGATGTTAGAATCTTGGCTATGTAATAAAAAAAAATTTTTAATAGTTTAAGTGAACTTGAAGATATGATTAATGTGAATTAAGCAGTCAAATAACACAGAGGATATTTTTGGTGGTGGCCACTTTTAGAGCCCACCGTAGGCTGGTTAATACTCCGTGAATTTATAAACTATGGAGAATAATTTGCCATATAGTTCATTTATTATAGCGTTTTATTGTCAAATTTTAGCGTTGATTTAGGAAAAATATGTCACACTATCACGACATAGCCATTGTCATGTCATACTGACATCATTAGCGTTGATTTAGGAAAAATATGTCACACCATCACGACATAGCCATTGTCATGTCATACTGACATCCCATTTGCGAATTCGAATATCCTCCGAAGGATTTAAATGCAGGCATTTTTCACTGCCACCCAAAATACTCCACCCCCTGGGGAGATCTCGGCTCACGGTAGCTTATATTATTTGAAGGGCGGCGGGAAGTCTGTAGGCCAAGTTTGGTCCTGACAAACGGTGCCGAAGTCTTTCTGGAACATAAATACATGCATAGACGATGGACGTCGTATCGTAATTGACAATCACTGCGATATGACATCAACATTACATCACTTGTTGTTGTATCATAATGGCATTAACACAATGATCGTTTTACGAAGACATTCATTATGATGTTACAATGACGTCATAGGTGCGTCAGTGATGTCATCCCGAATTCAAAAGAAATTTTGAAGGATTTATATATGGTACCTTTTTACCTAAACTTCTCCGCCCACTGGAGGCGTTTCGTAAATTTCATAAATTTTCTGAAGGTTCTGAGGTCAATCCCTATCTCCAAAATTTAAACTTCTTAGCATACCCGGAAGTGTTCAAACAATTCGTGCGGACACACAAATATAGTCGTAACCTCTGCCGTTTATAGTAAAGATATATGCGTACGTTTAGATAAAGTATTATGTGATCTTTTCATACAAAATGATAAGATGTAACATAAATTCAGTTTTTTATTCTTTCATAAATCACAATTATTTTAGGCTAGAGAAAAATCAAAACGCGATAACATCAAATTAAAAATTTTCCTAGTAAAAACATTAGTAATTTTAAAATATTTTACATTATTATTGTATTCTTAAAGTGAAAATGTTTATTTTATGTAATTTCATTTGCTCAAAAATACCTACTGTACTTGACAACAGCTCGAAATTTGGAAATTAATTATGATACAGTAGGCCTGTTTATAATAATATATTAAACGGCTTAATGCTTTTATAAAAGATAAAAGAGAATCAAAACAGGAATATTTGCATCATTAATTTTTTAGGAAAGCTGCATTTTGAAATCGACTTAAAGATAAAATTTCTATAATTTTCATAAAGAAATTAAAATAGACCGTTAACATAGAAGAGACATGGAATTTTCTGTTAATATTTTCATTTTTCTTCTCTAAGAAATTACCATAACTGATATTTTCTTTATAGATAAATATGAAACTATAAAATCATTTTGGATTTTATAGTTATAACATTATTACTTGCGTTGTTGCATCCAAACTTCAGCGAGTTGATGTGTGTACTGAAACGAAAATAAGTCAAAAACTGTATCAATTATAGACCTTTTTCTGAGCAAAACCCTTTTCATTTATGGACATTAACGTATTTTTCAAAATTTCATCGTTTCTGCTCTTTGTTAGACTAAAATCAATTAAAGTTCGACTAAATATTTATCAGAAAAGCTCAATTAAAGAGAAATTTGAAGAGGAAAGTTTTAAAGAATTACGCCATCATCATTAAGGATCGTTTATAATTTGCACCATCCAAGGAGATCATCTTTGTCTCTCCTCATTAATTCATCCATCGAATTAACTAATCCACCTTCATCCATTATAGCGTGTCTGAACCACATGAGAATTCTCCCATCTCTTAATCTCGCTTCAGTAAAGCTATTTCTGATCTCTATTATTAATTTATTCTCCTTAAAAGTTTACAAATTCTACTGTTTTCTTATAAAGTCTCTATCGCATAAACATCATTCTAAATATGTTAAAAATATTCTAAAATGTCTAAAATAAGCAATAAAAATTCTATTCTACTATTTACTTACAGTTTAATGATGCCTGGCAATGACGAAAATGCTCCATATTCAATACTGTTCAATTTATTTTCTCGTAGAATCCTAAAAATGTAGAAAGGAAAAGTTATTAGAATTAACATTACACAAGAGATGTATGGTTTACTGTTATCATATTAATGGCAATTATCCTTAATTTGTTCGTGATTAATAATAATAATAACAACGATAATATAAAAGATATTATCCGACACAATTATAATTAATTCATTAAAGTAACATGACAATATAATATTCTTTATCAAGATCCTTGTTGATGATATTTGAATAAATTAATATTCAACTAATTTGGCTTTTGTCCAGCATCAATTCACTACCCGTCTTTTATTGAAATATTAGCACAGTGTTATTACTTACTAGCTTGTAACCTGTATGTGATTCTGTCACAGATAAATTTTATCTAAACTTTCGATAATTATAATCTGAAGTGTCGTTTTATCGCTCCAAAATTATAAAAATGCTTTGGAAAAAGTGAATTATCAACATTGTATCAATAAAATATATATTTTGCTTTTGTTTATGTTCAAAATGTGTAATTTAAACAAATGTAGCATCAAATTATGTTTAAAAACAGCATAAAACATAATTTTCCTTCCATTCCGTCCCTCTCAGATCAAAACTGCTATAAAATGTGAAATTAATTCGCTTTCAGTCTGTTTTCCTTGCAAGAATCGATACAATGCCTAGAAAAAAAAAAGAAATGTCAAAATTTTTACTACACATGGCGAAAAATTATGTAGAACTAGCACAATTGGTTAAATTATGCTAAGAAACAGTTGTATAACAACTAATAGGAAATCAAACAAATTTCGCTACACGAGATTAGTTTAATTTGGAAACTAATTTAGACTACAACTATTAATCCTCCATCAATCCACGCACAGACTATAAACTGCATCCAGCATTCTAAGAAAGGAAGTAACAGCTTGTGTCTAACATTTTGAGGTTAACCGACAGATGTTCCACATTTCTGCTTAGAAAAGGTTTCAATCACAGGACAGGAGTGAGTTCCATTTACATTACTGTCAGAGATGACACCGCTATCTCGGAAAGCAAAAGGAGAAATATCAAAATGTGCTTTTCTTCTATTGAATTTCAAATGCATTACCTGCTCTCTACACTTAACTATGCAACAACTTGTTACTTAAATACTTCAATTTTGGAAATCCATTAAAAACCGAGATGATTTCATAAATTACAAATCCGTGAGGATAGACGAGGCGTTAACTGTTGTTTTTAAATTATCCACCACGCTCATTAACGAAAAATCGAAGAAAACCGTCGAATATTCTATTTCCCTTATACTGTATAAGAGTAACAGTATTTTTGGAATGAGAGAGTTGATAAGTTATAAAACAGGCGTTCCATGTGTTCTTTATGGCACCATAAACTCTGATTTGCTACCTGTGAAAGTTATAAAACTGACCTTTTCTATCGAGAAGGTACAAAAATATTTATTAGTTTTATGACAGGCAACTAAATTCTACAAAATATAGAATATAAAAATTCGTTTTATGCACGAAATTTACTTCGAATTCAATTTTGTATTATTCAGTTTGAACGATATATTTTTATTCTTGTTTATCTATTTATGAACTATCTTAGATTTACGCTTCACACCGATAAAAATCCGAGAGAAAATGATAAATTATTCACCGTTCTGAATAATTCTTGAATCTTTAGGCTATTATCTTCAACAGAGCTCCAACTAAATTAATTTTTTGGATGCCTTTGGCTTAAAGAACAACGAAATTACTTAAGTGACTACCGTAATACTTTAATTATATAGCATATCAGATCAAAACTAATTTAATAATGGCTTCTTTGACTATTATGCTAACAGGAAATTGTACTGAATCAAAGAATAATTCTTTATTTTTGTAGTAGAAAAATAAAATCCCATAAGAATCGGAACTAAAGCAATAAAACCTCGGATAAGCAACGAATGTCCTGATCGTAACAATGTTTAAATTAAGTTTATTTGAGTTTTTACAATAAAAGCATTAGCGATAACTGCATTCTTATCAGAACTGCAGAGATTGCAAACAGTCATAAAAAAAAGTGCAATTGTAGTTTGCTTTTCAATGGGATTATTGCTAATGGTTTGATATGAATCATTTCTCCTCAAATCACATAATTCAACAGAATTTCCCTCCGCTACTTCATCTGAAACGGAGAAAGACGAAAGCACAAACAAAGCCTAAATCCCAGAACAATAATCTATGCCTCGGTAATTCGTTTTACTCACTTTGTAATTTCACTTATAAAACAAGTTTCCCGTATAATAGTCTGAACTAGAATGCAGGAAATTCCTTGTTACACAAATAATCTCGTCCCACAAATAGCTGCGAGTCCCATGAGATCTCAACTTCCCTTAAAGGTATAAGTTGACACTAACTGGATACGACACTATTCCTGATTGCCAGACACATCTATCTCGTTTGCTCTCGACCCCCAAAGGACGCTACAACTTATTGGATACTATGCTGTGGTGTAACATTTTTTTTTTTTTTAACTCGGAGAGGAAAAAACACGTTATTACATTTTTTTTTTTTTTTTTTTAACTCGGAGAGGAAAAAACACGTTATGCATTTTTACTACCAAAATAAAAGAAACAAAAATTTTCGAGTTCGATTCTTAAGCAGTAAGAACAACAAATACCTGTGGTGAATCAATCTATCTTTTTTTTGCAAACGTTAAAAAGGTGTTTAAGCAATAAAAAATGGCTACAAAAGACGATTAAGGTTTGCATTTCTTTATAATGCGGCAATATACAATTAACAATTATCTTTCTCACGGTGTTTAATCCAAAGAAAATAGTGAAAAACATCACAAATTTTACGGTTTCGATTGTGAAGAGATTTCGTGGCTAAAGGTGAAAGACAAAAAAAGGATATTTTTTCCCTTTTGTCTTCTATTGTTGTTGTTGCTAATGAGAGAACAACTCTGATTACGTTCGAGCAATACCAATAATGATCGATGATTTTTTTTTCCTGTACAGAAGAGGTCGAATTACGAAAAGTTACGACCGAACTAAAACTTGAATGATAATCGATAAATTTCTCATCTTTAAAAACTTCGGCAAATGGGATTTTATGAAAAAGAACACAACAGACTATAACAGATGAAGCAATTTAATTCAATTGCAGTTTTAAAACTCTGAATTGTCGAAATTTTGCCCATAACTTTTTGTTTTTACAAGGTGAAACCGACTTTTATAAAAATGAAAGAAAAATCGATATTTGGAGAAAAAAAATCCCTATTTAAATAGTTAATGTTTTGCGATATACTGTATACAGTACAGATATCTTTAAAAAAAGGTATATATATCACAAAATAATCCATTTTATTCTCTATGATTTATAAATCTGACAGAATCTTTAATTAAATTTTTTTTTTAAATGATACCAACTTCACAATTTATTTAAAAATTCCTAAAACGTATTTCTTAACAGATTTTTATTATTTTAATCAGAAAAAACTTAATTATATAAACTTGCCTTGAAGTATATTTATTTAAATAAATATTGTGCGCAGTATTTTTACATAAAAGTCAGTAAAAAATAATCTTAAAACAATCTGTTTTCTTTAATTAAATTAAAATTCGGTTGATTTATTTTTAAAAGTAATTTTATGCTTTTATAACAAGTATGCGTTTAAAAAATTAAAATGTATTATTTATAAAATAATAAAAATAAATCTGTTCTACTGAAAACAAAATTACGCCAGTCATTCGCTTGGAAAGAAAATAAAAATAAAAATTCAAGAGGGAAAAAAATGCTGACTGACTTAATTTGAAGGGAGTAGTGACTTAGTTCAAAAAAATCCCACATGAACTATCATCTTTGCCCAATTGAGCTCTTAACCGTTGCCAGTCCCCCTTTACGATATATCCTGTAGTATAAAATATCCCAACGGTGTTGCCCTGCAAGTGTTTAAAGTACTTTGTTTGTGAATTGTCTTTTAGTATAGCTCATGTTACACGATCGCAATCCGGAAAACTAGCAATAGCTACTAGAGATTTGCTTTTTTTTTTTTTTTTTTTCGCAATCCGGAAAACTAGCAATAGCTACTAGAGATTTTTTTTTTTTTTTTTTTTCTTCTTTCTTTCTAAGCTTATAAGTACTGCTATAAAAATTAACCGATAGAGTTTTAAAGATGATTAATTGTTAGTATCTGTAAAAATTCCCGTGTGATATTTTAAATTCTGGTTTGTTTATTTTTTCCCTGCTTATTTATTTAATATTTGAAAAATGCAATCTAAAAAATATTATTTAAAAATTCATAAATGATGATGTAAGAAATAAAATTAGAAATTAAAAATTTTTGTAGAATATAAAGAGGAAAAAAAGTACACAATATTACCAATCAGTAAAAATCATTAAAGATATTTAAAAAATAAAAAATAAATGTAAATGGTCGATAAGAATTAAATTATTTCATTAATAATTAAAATCCATTTATCTTTCGGAATTCAATTAAAAATTTAAACAATAAGAGTTAACATTAAACAAATTATTAAAGTACAATTAAATTTTCGAGTTTTCTTTTATTTCTTAGTTTGTATCGGGAAATCATCCCTGAGGCTTTTCTTCTTGTTCATCGCAAACATGCCTCATTACGACATTGTATGCTTCCAATTCCGCCAAGTTACACAACGACCTGTACTAGTTTGTCAAACGACGACAAACATGCCTCTTGTGTACACACACAAAAGCAACTCACACAGATGGTAGATCTCTTGGCAGACAAACCCTCCACAAACTGAACAGACAATAGCCAACACACATTATTTGTTGGAAGTTTATTGTTAGATCTTCCACAATATTTATGTGGCATTTTCCTGTTTAAAGACTATAATAAAATACTGATAATTTTGCTTTAATAATACATTTTTAAAAAAAAAAGTAAAATTATCCCAGGACGTTAATCGAATTATGCGATTCGTGACACTTTTGACAAGTAATTTCATGACGCCTTTTCGTAAATTGTTAATTAAGATTTTTTAACAGAACGATAATTGTTAAGAATTCAATTATCGTTCTGTTAAAATACTAAGTTCGATTTTCCGTATTATAGAACATTAACCGGTCATTCGCTTTAATGCTAACGGATCGGGAACGTGATACATGCTATACATGGATTCGTTCATGAATTAGATTCCGCACCCCGAACCACACCCTACCCAAGAGCAGATGACGTCATCGGGTGTAAAATTAACGCATGACGTAATGTATTATATCTGATAAAAAAAAATTGATTGCTTAGCTTACAATATTGTACGCTGTTGATCGAACTTGTTCAGTTTTTGAGACACATGACAAGAATTGTTGCTATTCGAACGGCAATTCGCGACAATCAGTTACACGTATGACACTAGAGGATAAAAGTCTCGTTAGACTCCTCCTTAAATCTTCATTAACCAGGAAATGCTGACATGCAGAAAATACAACCAAGTTATAACAACGTTCCTTCGAACTGATAAGTAAATATTGTATTTTAAATCGAACTACTAACAAAAAACTTCTTTAAAAAGAATGCTAGCACTTAAAAATGAAACCGAAAGGGATCCTAGGATATCCTTTTCATATGATCGATACTATTTCGTTGTCTATAATGACTAGTTCTTTGTGACAAGTAAAAGCCTATACTTTGTCAAAATGCTTTGACAAAAGACTACAGAAATGACATTAGTATATGAATCAGAAGAAAGCCTAATAACAATTATACTTTATACTACAATCAATCAAAAGCTGACAGAAATCATTCATAATTCACAGGATTTTTTTTGGATGATTTTAATTTTTATGCACTTTTTCAATTTTATATCTATTGAGGGCATGAAAAATTCGCGTAATCTTAATTTAATCGGGTTAATCATGAAATTCAGCACTAAACAGACTTTAAATGTGATTTTTTTTTTCGGCAAAAGATTTGTAAAATACAAAAAGACATAATGCCATAATTCTAACTAATGTATGTCTATTGTTTGAACAGATTCTGTATTATCAAAATAAACTGTGTAGATGTAACTGTAAACTTTATTAGCTAAACATTTTTCCACTTCAAAATTTTTTACTTCGACTAAAATCATTAATTTTTTATTTTGTAATTCACGTGTAGCGCATGTCCTCTCACGCTTAACAGCTCTAACAGTTTTCGTTAAAAGAGGAAGGAAAAAAAAACGAAGAAAATGCATCATCGCCTCTCATCTTGTTATCTAGAATATCAAATTAAAATATAAAGACGACTCTAGTATGGAACAACTTTTTTTTTTAAGAAAAGATAAAAACCAAGAAATAAATGTACCTTTAGTCATATGAATTTTTGAACAAGTCTATTTGGTAGTTATATAGTTTTGTGAATTTCGTAGTGGAAATTATGCATTTCTTGATCGTAAATTTTTAAATACTTTATAAAGGAGAAAAATCCCATTAGTAAACCATTTAAAATATACAGTACATTTTTATAGTCGTCTTTATATTTTATTATTAATGCTATTTTCTTAAGTATACAATTTTTTTTAAATATTAAAAAATGTAAATTAAACTTCGGAACTTCGTAAAAAAACACTTAAACTATTTGCTTAAATTTAAGTACACCATACATTATAAAAACGCATTGTTACAAGTACTAAGTTAAATTCAAATGCAATCATTTTTTTCGATTTGCTTAAATTTAAGTACACCATACATTATAAAAACGCATTGTTACAAGTACTAAGTTATCGAAAAAAATGATTGCATTTGAATTTATCTTTTAATGCAATCAATAAAAATCCATGTTTATTGCCTTCCTGACAAATGTCAACATTAAATCCGATCGTGATTTTATTTGTAGTGTAGGTGAAAATACTTCTTCAGTACAGTACAGTATAACTAATTTAATTTAGTTATATATCATCACGTTACGGGCTTACTTAAACTAAAATTATCCGAAATTTATTATTCGATCATAAAAATTACTTATACAGGATTTTTTCTTCGAATTTTTTAGTTATTTCTACCGAGAAAATAATATTTTTTGTTTAAAGAATTATACTTCTGAAATTTTAAAATATGTAGAGAGAAATTGGAATTCTTTACGATCTTCTTCGTCGCCCCGGTTCGTTTAAAAGAAAAAATAATATCGAAAAAAGAAAAAGAAAAAAAAAAAAAAGATAAATGCTTTGCATTTTGATTCATTTACAATCATTTATATCGATCAGAAACGCTACATTTACTAAAAGAAATAAATAAGAATAATAAATAACAGCCTAACCACAGGTATATTTGTTTTCCGTAACTTGGCTGGAATCCTAATGATAAAATGCAAAGTATGAAGTTTCCATAAGATTTAACATCGAAAAGAAATGACTTAAGCTTAAAGCCTATAAAAAGTGAGAATGGAGAATTCTGATTTGAGTTTTTTTCTTTCGGAAACTTGATACTAAGTCGCTTAAACAATTTTAATTGCATCGTCAAGGCCAAACGATTACTATTACTTTAATGTTGTTAGGTACTCGCCGTTTACGTGATAATTACTTTATTGTTTTAAACATTTTCTTCTTCTTCTTTATTCGGTGTATTGTTTCGCGGATTTTTTTTTCTTCTTACTTGCTTTTAAAAAACGAACAACATTCGAAAGAAGGAGAAACGAAATTCAATCCGTTGCTTCTCTTTTACCCGCATTTTGTGCAAACACGAAAAGTACTTTAAGCGTACATAAAAAGAATGAAGTAAGATATTCCGATCAATTTTTCGCTTACTTTCCGTCTGTCAACCATGAAGAATTTCTGGTAGCCATAAAATAATAATGGGGGGACCTTCCCGGGAATGGCAGAGAGCATCGAGATGACAATTTTAACTTACTTTTTTTTTTTAAGCGATCATCTCCTAAAAATTATCTCTACAGAAAATATTTATTATACTCGATATATCGATCTCTTTTTTTTCATTTGGGTCGGACCACACAATTAGATGCTGTAGTCAAACTGGAGAATTCTATTTTAGTTTAACATTCTTCCATTTCTTCAGAAGAGAAATAATCCTATTCATAGTCCTATCTGAAAACTATTAAAAGCAGAAATACTTTTTTTGTGAAAAAGTTTATATTTGCCTAGATAAAAAAGATTTAATCTCGTTGTGATAAGTATTCATTTTTTTATATTAAAAAATATCAAGCGTATCTAAAATTTTCAAGGGTGATAAGTCGTTTCCATTTAAAAAACACACAGATAAGAAAATAACGTCACTCTTATCGAAACGATAGAAAAATAAAAATATCTGTCCAAATATTTTATCTTTGCCCTATTAGTCTATAGGACGAAACAAGAATATTTTTAAAAACTCAAAAATTACCATTAAAATGCAAATAAACCAGACACAATAGAGATCCACCTCAATCCTTACATACTTTCTATCGAAAATCGAGATATTTAGGTCAAGGAGAAAGACTAAAAGTGCGAATGTAAACTTTATTTTAATTAATAATAATAAAATGAGGAGTGAAAAATATACTTACAGATATATAGTATCTGATGGCATTTCTTCTAAACCGAAATCGCTGACAGAAGTTATATCGGTCATAGCACAAGTAATACGTTGTCCCAATTTAACTCTGTCCGGCGTCCGAGACTTGATAGGCCCACATTTGCACATTCCGGGACAACCGTCGACTGTACCAACGTATATAAATATTAAAATGACGTTTGCCAGCACGTAAATAACGCCCATGTTCACGTAGAATGCATAGATAGCCAGGAATTAAACGTTCATTATATTGCACAGTTCCTCTTTTATTGACACGCACACAAAAGACTACCGGTAAGTTCACAATGTCAAGGTTGAAAACCTCGCGTTAAGTCAATTATTAAAAATACAAACCTGTACTATCGACGTATTAACGACTGTTTAAATCCTCACCAAATACGGAAAAAAAGAAAAAAAAAAAAACTTTTCTTTCCTCTCCAACATCATTTTGTCAACAAAGGTTCTTAACCTTTCAAAATTTTTTGTTTGTGTTACATCGTTTGTTGGTTGATAGTTCTGTCTCGTCTATTGTCCAGCATTCTGGAGTCCACACTTCGATATCTTATCGGATATATGAAGTAGATACATCAAAGACGTTGGTAGATAACGTATATTACGTCTATATTGTCGATGTTAAACTCACTAAGACCAACACGCTCGACGCATTCTCTGCCATCTTGGCTCTCAGAAGCACTCCACTCTCCTTTTATCTGATTGGCTCCCGACCATTCACTGCGAGAGGCATTACGCTATTGGAGACGAATATACATCCACAGATGAACTTTTCTAACTATCGTTTGGCAAATACATGAAGTGCGTTTTCGTTTTCTGTACGCTCTGCGATTACGAAAAAATAAAAACGGCGATGTATTAATAAATAAAATTTTAAATTAAAAATTATAAAATAATGAATAAAAATAGAAATTCCCATAATGCAAATCTCTCTAAATGCATTATAATATATATATATATGCCATCGATGTATATGCATTCGGGCTATGCATGGTGATTTGCATTTTTTAAAAATCCTGCATTCCTTCTAATATACTGTAGTATTGCACACAATAAGAGAATGGCAATTTTTTTAATTCAAACAGAAGAAATAAAACAGAGTTTGTTGATCCACATTATTACGGATATTTGACTATACGCGGACTAGAAATTTTTCGTTCGTTTTCACCCGAACTGGAATTGCTAACTTAATTAACTTCGGACGGAAATGTCGGAAAATTCCATATCGGAATTTAAAAGTTTATTTTTTAATTAATTTGCTTCTTTTCATTCTCGATTTTAATTCTTTTCTCCTTTTTATTTTTTTATTAGCAGACAATGAAGTTGTCAGCATTTGTCCACCACATGGATGGTCTACAAGGGAACATTTTTTTTTCTTTTTAATTATTTCTTTTGGGTTTTCTTCATTAGCGGGATAAGCCAACGTTTATTCTAATCTTTCAGGATACATTTTTATCCGTAAACAGAACGAAAATAGCATTACCCTCGCAAGAATTCAATTAAGTAACCGGATCAAAATATATTCCATTTTTAACCAGAATGCATTTTATATTTTATAATCCTTTTTTCCATTTTAATAATTTAAATATTGCTTCGTATGTATAATTAAAAAGGGCAATTTTCTCGATTTTTGTCTCTTAATGCACGTCTTCTCTTTCTAATATTTACATTATAATACTAAAAGAGAATCTGAAACGAAATAAAACGCATTAATCATGTCTCATCCACCTTAATGAATATTCATAAACGGATTGTTTCCTTTTGTGAAAACACAAATGTTTAATATTGTTGCCGTCGAAGAAATCAATCTTTCATTATTAACTAACCCATCAAACTCGTTGAAAATAAAGTTCCGCCGAGAGACGAACGTTGATTGTCATGTATCATTAACTAAGACGATTAAAAAGTAAATAGATGAAAAATGATACAGACGTCTAATGAGCCTCGGAGAAAAGGTAATGAGCTGCATCTTTTGCGATGTGCTTATTGTATTCTCTAACATTATTTTCTTTGTCGACAACGTATTTTCCTTTCTTGTTCGTCGAGGTGGCAGTCTGTTTTAAATTTTATCGCATTTATGTTTATCGCGTTATTTTCTCGGAGATTTTGTAATTTAACTGAATTTACCGACGATTAATTATCCGTAAAATAAAACAACTTCGTGGGTATTTCTAATCCATCTTTATTAGTATTTTCTGCCTTTTATTTACTGGCTAAATTAGAGTTCAAAAGCGATAATCAAGTGATTCGAAAGTAAAGCAAATAACACTAACAAAGTTTGGCCAATTCTTCCGCTCGACTATGTTTCTCTTCGAAATAGATGCCATCTGGTGAGCATACCACGAACTTTCTTTAACGAAAAATAAACTATAATTTTTGCAATTAAGGATCGACGTTTATTATCAAAAATACAGATGTTTTAATATTGCAAATCCAAATTAAGCATATAAATATTTAATATTGTTCCTTCTTACTTTAATTATGGCAAAAATTTAAAGTTAGGATTAAACATCGATTAAATACAGTATTAATTATCCTAATAAATTTTATAACAAATTTAAAATGTGTTGTATGTTTTATTATTTGTTAATATTCTCTTATAAGAATAATTATACGTATTTTTCTTTATTTTCATCGATAAGAGTCATTATTCGTGACCTAAATTTAAAAAAATCCTGTCTACGATCGTATCACCGTTCTTTACTAGAAGAAAATTCCCTAAAGTATAACTCAAGTTTCTTATCTCCATTATTTTAATCCGGCTTTACATTCAAGTTCGTTATTTGTATTCGCAATCTCGTTATTCGTCTCCGAGTAGATAAATTAATTGAATAGTTGAAAGACTTATCGCATTGACCTTTCAACGGCTTCACTTTATACAGAAGAGTATTAAAAATTTTATAAATAATAATAATAAAAGAGAAACGTAGATAAGGCGTTGAAAAAGTTATCAACACACTTTCGATCTCTATTTAAGCAAATAAAGAGTTGTTGGCTGAGGAAGGATAACAATATCAAGAGAAAACCTTTACTACAGGATCTAAAATCAATCGTATTGAACGAAGTGTTGCTGACAGCCGTGATAAATGAAGAAGAGTGCATTTACTGGATATAGGACTATATCCGCATATTATACCTTTATTTTACAGTCTACATGTTTTTAAACAAACTCATTAAAAATATTATAATTCGTTACTTAAAAGTTGATTTTATTTTATTGATTAATTTAAGTAACTTTTGAGTGATGTATTTTGATAATCTCTATTAATTAAACGAAAATAACTAGTGCAAAGAAGAAAATAATAAACCGCTCTTCCGATCTATATATATTCAATAAAATAATTAAATTGAATAATTACTGTGGACTCCCGTACAACGCGGGGGATATGTTGCGCGTTATACGAGACTTGCATTTATCAGACGGTTTTATGCAAATTTAAACTGGTCTTATGACTTCCAGCATTGATCGCATATTGCTAACGAGATATGCGTTAGTTTCGAATATGATATTATTGTGTGAAGAGTGCTAATTAACTTGTTTTAAAGAAACTTTCTTTTTTCTTTTAATAAAGGAAAAACATAAAATAAAACAGAATTCAGGTAACTAAATTTTTAAAATTATTATATACAAGTAGAACTCGTATATTGTAACTCGACGGAAAAGTTAAAGTTGTCATGGAAACGAAATAAACATCGTTTGGTTTTTATTACAGTCAAAGGATTTTATAAGAAACAGATAAGTAACATTAAAAATAATAATTCTATGCCTTATACGGGATTGTTTATAGCGTTATATGAGTACTATAGTCGCAATTTTTTCGTCGCGTTGCGTATTATACGGGTGTTTACTGTATAATTGCTAACTTTATGAAAATGCATAAAATGTTGTACATAGTTTACTGTCCTAAGCAGTTCGGGGAAAATAATTAGATCACGATTTTCTAAGTAATAGAATTAAATAATTGCATTGTAAAAAATACAATTCACAGTTACAATATTACGTAAATGCAATTCCAACTTAATTAAAAAAAATAACGAAAGTTTCTAAAAAGTTTCCAAGTGATGAAAGTAGCTGATAAGATGTAACAGTTTAATTTCTGTCTTGAGAAAATCCATTTTATGATTTTCGCAAATGATACTATTCTTTAGAAATTCCCATTCTCTAATCCTACTTACTTATTATTAAAGGAATACGTGATAGAATTTATCCCTACCGGAAAAAGAATTTAAAAAGACGCTTTGATTAACGCTGCTAAAAAAAAGTTATCAGAAATATAATGCGGGGAAATATCTAAAGCAGGTATTATTAAAGGAATACGTGATAGAATTTATCCCTACCGGAAAAAGAATTTAAAAAGACGTTTTGATTAACGCTGCTAAAAAAGTTATCAGAAATATAATGCGGGGAAATATCTAAAGCAAGGGTGTCCAACCTTTTGGCTTGCTTGGGCCACATTTGAAGAAGAAAAATTGTCACGGGTTGCATTCATTATAAAATATATTAATTCTAACGATAGTTGTTAAGAAAATAAGTTAATAAATAATGTATAATATATGATATTCACCATGACAAATAAACAAAATGTCGTAGCATAATAATCTTTGACTTCTTTTCATTCAGAAACTTTTTTTAAAATCATTGAGCGGTCAAGAAGTTTTAATCATTGAAATAAGAAATAGTTCATAAAAATTGGAATAGGAATGTATATAGGTGTTTAAATAATAAAAACTTCATTAACTTCATCGCTTTTTATATATTTCTAGTATACAAAAATGAAACAAATTTCTTTGTCTTTATTAGTTGGATATTTGATAATGTTACGGCGAATTTCAAAAAATAATAATAAAAAATAATAATAAAAATAATAAGTACATAAAAATCTCAATGTTTTAAGGAAGTTTACGATTTTATGTTGGGCCGCATTCATTACAGCGATGGGTCGCATGAGGCCCGCAGGTTGGACAGCCCTGATCTAAAGAATGTCCAGGCTGCTTACCTGTAATTTATGAAAGTTTTCAAAACAATAAATCAATATACAAATATGAAAAATAATTTTCGAATAATGATGATTATATATCGTATTTAATTTATAAATATACTCAAGTATAAGCCTTTACATTTAATTTTTTTTTTTTTAAGAAAATTATATCTGAAGCTCTTTCAGATTAATATCCCTCATTCGATATTACAGTTTAAGAAGTTTATAGAAGTTTATCAGAAGTTTATAATATCAATTTTAATATAATAATTATTATTGATAAATTAAAAACATTTCCCCTATCTGTTGGGTAATGAATGGAGAAAACTTTTCAAGTGAAATATTAATAATAATTTGACCTCTCAAGTGATTATTAGGTAGCATATCAACATATTTTTTACATTAGTGGTTTTGCCTATGCCATGGAAATTACCTTAAAATATACTCATCCCTCGATTTATATGGTAGATACGTTCCTGGAAGAATTGTGCAAACCGAAACTGTGTAAAACGAGACGCAGAATTCATACAAAATAGAAGGATATGTTCAATTAAACTGTAAACTGTGTAAATCGATCTAAAGAAGATAATGAAAAGTCGAGGATATGTTCTTTATAACCGTGTAAAATGAGATAAGGATTAAAGGAAAAAAAGGAAATTGGTTTATTAATTTTTAGAGACAATTTAATGCTTATACTTTTTCAATTTATTTTTGAAAATGAAAACAAACATTAATTAACATCGAATATGGTACAAAAAAGTTAACAATATTCCGTACAAATAAAAACAATAAAAGCATTCAAACATAAATAGGCAAGCTGCAAGCCTGAGTTGAGTTTAGTTGAACTGCGAGACTTGGACAGTAAAAGTTAATAGTGAGCGATAAATTGTGAAAGCGAAAGTGGACTAAGAAGAACTGTGAGTTATTCTGAATTAAAGACATAAATTAGTGTTGTATGAGATAATTATCGGATTTTGTATTGAATTTAGTTATAGTGAAACAAGATTATTTTGTTTTGTGTGAATAAATTGAACAATACGAAATATGAGTGTATTCACTCACCATCTATGAGACTATATGAAATATAACTGTATTCACTCTTTATTAATCTCTACAAAACTCGTAACCCACAAATTGTTATTTATTGATACTCTTTTAATTTATAAATGGCATAATACAAAACAATCAAAATAAAACGCTCTTTTAATTTATAAATGGCATAATACAAAACAATCAAAATAAAATTCTTTTTTAAATTTATAAATGGCATAATGCAAAACAATCAAAATAAAACATAATTTATAAATGGCATAATGCAAAACAATCAAAATAAAACCCAAAAATTTTTTTTGTTTTCATTTAAAAACTGTGTAAATTGAGTGACGTGCAAATCGAGGGCTAGGTGTACGTATTGTAGTAATGATTCACACGTGTTAACTTAAAACTTAAACGATCCAAAAATTTAAATTGTATCGATTTATTTAATTCTTAAAATAATGAAAAGTCCAGCTAAAAGCAAAACTTGTTCGTAGTTGAAGTTTTCGTTATTTTTAAGAATACTAATATTTATTAAATAGATAGGTGGCGCGATGTGCTTTTATTTTCCGGTAGATTAACGTTTGTGCTGTTTTGGTAGGGTTACCATATGCCCTCTTTTTATTCGAACATGTCCACTTTTTTAACTGTAAATTTCTGTCTGGGCGGTTTTTTAAAAATGCAGTAGAATATTCGTGTGCTTTTATTTTCCGGTAGATTAACGTTTGTGCTGTTTTGGTAGGGTTACCATATGCACTCTTTTTTTTCGAACATGTCCACTTTTTTAACTGTAAATTTCCGTCTGGGCGGTTTTTTAAAAATGCAGTAGAATATCCGGCTTTTTGAGATCATTCGGCACATCTTCCTGCTGACAGTGTTTTTATACTACTGATAATTTCTATAATTATTTCCTACATCTAAGAAATTAATGAAAAAAATCTAGCTATACATATAGTTCTGACCCGTTGGTTCTGACTTATCCTTCGAAAGAACGACGTGAAAACGGAAGCAAAATAATTAGACTACTACTTGGCTATTAATTCGAATTTTTCAGTTGGCAACACTGTTTTTTATACTTTGAACTATGGTGAAACTATGGGTGCAAGGTGCTTTTAGAAACTTATTTTTTCGAGAAAGAATTTTTTAATTTAAAAAATGCCAAGATGTAAATTTAATATAGATGGTCTTAAAAGATTTCTCATGTTTTAAAGAAATTCACTGAAGCCTCCATGAATGATGTGGATTTTCAGAATTTGATGATGCATCAAAAGTTGGCAAAATATTCGAAAGTTCTAAAAATGTTGCTTGTCATTCAGAATTACTGAAAATTTCTTTGCTGTTTCACACAATACAATACATATTTGGAACGAATTTTTTCATCGCTACAGGCCCAGTGGACAAAGGAAGGACTTTCAGAAATATTTGATTAGTAAAAACCATTTTTGAAACAGATTAAATCAGTGGTTTCCAAACTTTTTGTGTCTGCACCCTCTTTTTTCATAAAAAAATTGGCACGCCCTCATTTTCATAACAGTTTAATTTTTTTAAATACTTTCCACTTATAATTTAATGCTATAAAACAATATATCATATTTTGTACAGATAAAGTTCTTATATGATAAAAAATATATATTTATTATGGTGTAATAATTTTTAATACAATTAACTCTTACAAAAATATGAAAAATAGAGTATATGTTAATACAACAAATATTTAATGCGATGGGTGGGCTGGTTTTCCAGCACAAATTCACTCAAATCGGGAAATCATTGAAGATATCATTACTCGCGATTCTTTTTTCAATCACTAAACTAGATCGATATTTTTTACTTTAAACAGCTACTGCAAAATGTTTCTGGATATATGGATATACAGAGTGAACCAAAAGTAGGTGGACAGTAAATGATAAAATAAATCTTATCATTTACTGTCCACCTACTTTTGGTTTACCCTGTATGTTTTTACCCTATGGTACTTTGGTTTACTCTATGTGGACAGTAAATGATAAAATAAATCTTATCATTTACTGTCCACCTACTTTTGGTTTACTCTGTATGTTTTTACCCTATGGTACTTTGGTTTACTCTATATAACCCCTTTTGTGATTCATTTTTTTCGACACCAATTTGAATTTATTTTTTGCTTGTTTGCTTTAAAAATGATGTTTTTGTTAATTCTTGCGCCTCCCTTGCCATAGACTCGAGCTCCACAGCTTAGAAAATACAGCCCTAGTTTTGGCATTTTGTAAAATGTCCAAATTTTTTTCGCATATTTGAATCTATTGATAAAATATTATATTTTTTAAGATAAATACAGGTATTATATATTTGAATCTATTGATTCAAATATATAATACCTGTATTTATCTTAAAAAAAACTACTTTTAAATAAAGAAATACTTTTAATCGTATTTGTGAGATCATTACTATATCTTTCGAATGAAAATTATACATAAATAATAACAAAATAATACTTAGGAAGATAAATTTTATCCTTCCTAAGTATTATTTTTTTATTATTTAATATTTAAGAAATATTAAAATAAACAATTTGTAAAAAACCTTTTATTTTAATGCTTTTCTACGATTTTTGATCGCCATATTGTGATATCGCATTGTGATAAATAAGAATAAAATCATATGAAAATTTCCCTTTTGTAAATTGTATAGCCACTAAATGCATCAGAGAAGTATAAGAGGTGATCACTAGATAATTATTCAATCAATTCCAATAGAAATATCCCTTCATCCGGTGATCTGACACTTTTTTTTGTCAACAGATGACGCCACACTCCATTCTGGAAACCCTTCCACAGGCTGCCCACCCCTGCGGAGGAATCAGCCAGATTGTGGACGAAGGGAATCGACGGGACAGGTCCGGTAATTATTCAATCAATTCCAATAGAAATATCCCTTCATCCGGTGATCTGACACTTTTTTTGTCAACAGATGACGCCACACTCCATTCTGGAAAAATATTAAATGGCGGGGCAAAATAAGCCTTCCACAGGCTGCCCACCCCTGCGGAGGAATCAGCCAGATTGTGGACGAAGGGAATCGACGGGACAGGTCCGGCCCCATGATAAACATTTTCAAGGGGTGGGACCCGAGACTCGAACCCGGGTCCTCCAGAGTGGAAAGCCGAAGCGTTTCTACGCGGCCAATCCGGCCGACTATTAGCTGACAGATCTATAAATGAAATACAGAACTATATAAGCATTGAAATTTTTCTAAAGCGGTGGTCACACTGTGCAACTTTTCGTCGCGCGCGTGGCTGCAATAGCTATAGCTCTTCTAACAAACTGGCAAACTCCCCTCCGAATAGCGCGACTTCAACCGTGCTTGAAAACAAGAGAGTGATTTCCTGGCGACGGTTGCAAGCTCGTAACCAATGAAAAGCGAGAACATTTTTGATGCATACAAGAAGGATGGATGATTTTACGCTCTCATTGGTTGATTATCCATTTGCATCGCAAGATACGTTTCCCAATGTGACCACTGTTTGGCGATTGAGAACTCGTTGCCGTTGCTGTTGAAATTGTGCGTGCGGCTAAAAATTGCAGTGTGACCACAGCTTAAGTTGATTCTCACTAGCGTAGTTTAGGCGCGGTATAACGCCTTGTTATGTCATACCACATGGTCAAAGTAATTTGAAGTGCGGAATTTCAATCACCGCGGTAACTACCTGCTCTGCTTTTCGACCAATAGCGAACGTCCCCGTTTTATATCAGATTTCAACACGGCTGTTTGTTGGTTATTGATAACGTAAAATCATCGATTTGCAAAATAGAAACTTTCACTTTATTTTACGTCATAATCATACAGTATAAAAACAATCAAAATGTCGAACATTATGCTTACCGAAATATGGGAAATCTTTACAACTTTCCTATAATGCACTTTCAAGTTAATGTATCGCGCACTTGGTTCTAAGTTAATTTTAAGTAATTTGACAATTATATGCGAGAAAAGTATTCAATAGGATACCGATTGCCAAATTTTATGCTTCAAATCAAAAAACTAAAGAAAAATTAAAAATTTTAAAAAAGTGTCGTTTTCACCCCCCACAAATATATCTACAGTCTGCTTCGTTAAACAGAAAACATGTGAAATTGGAATAATATTCCTCAGATTACTTGGGCTCTTGAAAGTTTCAGCTCCGTTGGGTTAAAGAGAAATGGGAATCCTTTTCCATAAAAACCTAAAGTAAACAATTAACTCTTTGCATTAATCATAACCATATCCATTAACCATTTTTGATCAAATTTAGAATATAGATGTATCCTAGATTTTTAGAATATAGGTATAACCTAAAATCGTCCGAAAATTTTGGTTTAATTGGTTTTTGTATTATTATTATTCTTTCCAATCAGGGAGATTATTAAAGGGCGGAGCCAGTTCCAACCGCGGGCTGCACCCACACCCGTGGAGGGGGGACCGGATGGTAAAGGACGGGGTCACGGGGCCGGGCCCAGCAAACCGAAAAACTTTTCAGTAGATGCAGCACTCAGTACGCGAGCTCGGGTCCTCTTGCGTGGCATACCAACGCGTTATCACTTGGCCATCCGGCCGCCTGGCTCAATTGGCTAGGTTGTTATTTTAGTTAAGCCAAAATAACCTAACCTAGCCAATAGCCTCATAGGGGTATTCTATATTTGGCGGTGGCCACTTACAGAATCCATCACAGAATGGCCACCACCAATGATGGGGATCAACTGGATGGTTGAAGGATGGGGTTCAACGTCCGGGCTCAGACCTCTCCTGAAAACTGGAGGTGTGGGATCCGGATTTGAACCCGGCAGGGTGGTAAGCACAGCTTTAACACGCGTACATCCGGCCGACTTGGCTCAATTGGGCTAAAATTAATAATATAGAAGATGAAGAAATTCTTCCTCATATAAGATTATATATTAATGATATAGATCTTCTCTAGAAATGTCTCTAAAGGTCATATTGTTTAACAGATTTCAACCAAATTGAAATATAAATATTCATTTATTTAAGGTTTTATGATAAATTCATCCCAATGGGTCAAAATACACCTAGCCCTCGATTTGCACGGCACTCAATTTACACGGTTTTTAAATAAAAGAAAAATATTTTGACGGTTTCGCTTTTACACGGTTTTAAATGAAAACAAAAAAATTTATTTTTTACTCAATTTACACGGTTTTTAAATGAAAACAAAAAAAATTTTTTTTAGCACTCAGTTTACACGGTTTTAAAATGAAAACAAAAAAAATTTCTTTGCTAAAGGGTTTGTTGCTTTGTGCATTAGCCAATTTATAAATTAAAAGAGTATCATATTGTCATGTTTTGTAGGTTTACGAGTTCGTAGAGAAAGAGTATCATATTGTCACGTTTTGTGGGTTTACGAGTTTGTAGAGAAGAGTATCATATTGTCACGTTTTGTAGGTTTACGAGTTCGTAGAGATTAGTGATTTTATTTTGATTGTTTTGCATTATGCCATTTATAAATTAAAAGATTATCATATTGTCACGTTTTGTGGATTTACGAGTTCGTAGAGATTAATAGAGAGTGAATACAGCTATATTTCGTATTTTCCAATTTATTCACACAAAACAAAATAATTTTGTTTCACAACTAAATTCAATACAAAATCCGATAATTATCTCATACAACACTAATCATATAGTCCAATTTATTCACACAAAACAAAATAATCTTGTTTCATATAAGCTACATTTCGTATAGTCCAATTTATTCACACAATGCAAAACAATCTTGCTTCACTATAACTAAATCGATAGTCCAATTTATTCACACAAAACAAAATAATGTTGTTTCACTATAACTAAATTCACAATCCGATAATTATCTCATACAACACTAATCTATGTCTTTAAACAGAATAACTCAGTTCTTCTTAGTCCACTTTTGCTTTCACAATTTATCACTCAATAATTCACAGTTCTTAGTCCACTTTCGCTTTCACAATTTATCGCTCTCTTAATTATCTCATACAACACTAATCTGTGTCTTTTATTCAGAATAACTCGCATTCTTCCTAGTCCACAATATATGTCTTTAATTCAGAATAACTCACAGTTTTTCTTAGTCCACTATGTCTTTAATTCAGAATAACTCACAGTTCTTCTTAGTCCACTTTTCATGTCTTTAATTCAGACTAACTCACAGTTGTTCTTAGTCCACTTTCGCTCCACAATTTATCGCTCACTATTAATTTTTACTGTCCAAGTTTCGCAGTTGAACTAAACTCAATTCACGCTTACAGCTCGCCTATTTATGTTTGAATGCTTTTCTTTTTATTTGTATGGAATATTGTTAAATTTTTTTGTACCGTATTTGATGTTAATGTTTTTCAATTTATTTTTGAAAATGAAAACAAAGTATAAGCATTCTGTCTCTAAAAATTAATGAACCAATCCCCTTTTTTTCCTTTAATTCTTATCTCATTTTACACAGAAAATTGAAAAAGTATAAGCATTAAATTGTCTCTAAAAATTAATGGACCAAAAAAAGTATAACCATTAAATTGTGTCTAAAAATTAATGAACCAATCCCCTTTTTTTCCTTTAATCCTTATCTCATTTTATACAGAATCCCCTTTTTTCCTTTAATCCTTATCTCATTTTACACGGTTATAAACAACATATCCATAAATTGAAAAAGTATAAGCATTAAAGTGTCTCTAAAAATTAATGAACCAATAAAAAAAAATAAGCATTAAATTGTGTCTAAAAATTAATGAACCAATCCCTTTTTTTCCAACCATAAATTCTGTCTCTAAAAATTAATGAACCAATCCCCTTTTTTTCCTTTAATTCTTATCTCATTTTACACAGATTAATGAACCAATCCCCTTTTTTTCCTTTAATCCTTATCTCATTTTATGCAAAAGAACATATCCTCAACTTTTCATATCTTTAGATCGATTTACACGGTTAACATATCCTCGACTTTTCATTATCTTCTTTAGATCGATTTACATGGTTTACAGTTTAATTGAATCTTTTCATTATCTTCTTTAGATCGATTTACATGGTTTACAGTTTAATATATCCTACTATTATTATATGAATTCTGCGTCTCGTTTTACACGGTTTCGGTTTGCACGATTTTTTCAGGAACGTATCTACCGTGTAAATCGAGGGCTGAGTGTAAGTCTTTTCATCGCGAATTCTTCTACAGATCGCATGTTCAACCGATTTCGATCAAATTTGATGTCCATTATTTTAATGATTCCTAAAAAATTCCAATTCAATAGAGTTAAAAATAGTATTTAATGATGGTAATAGCATGTTATAATGAATATAATTCTCAAAGAGTTTTTATATAAAAAATGATAGCCAATCAAAAGCATCTAATATAAAAAATAAGTACAGTGCAGTGGTGCCTCGCAATTCGAACCTATCCATCGCCGAAGTAATGTCGAATTGCGGGACATTTCCTATATAAGACTATGTAAAATAGATTAATTCGTTATCGGTCCCCATCCCACTTCTCTAACGGGTGAGGATATATATAAAGTAATATAATGTGATTTTACTATTGTATAACACATTAAAATACGAAATAAATTGTATATTTATATAAAATAGTGTATTAGCCCTTGGATGATGGAATGAAATCTTGCAGCAGACACCCTAGCACCCATAATCTTCTATTGCAAAACGTTGCCACAGTTGTCCTAGGAACACCATACTCGAGTTACATTTTAATTGATCTACCTTTCTGCAATTTATCTACAATTTTTTTATTCACCTCCTTGCTCAATCAAGTGTTGTTCTTTTCGGAATTATTCTTCTAACTTCTCTTTGAACCCATCGTTATATTTCACTCAAAAAACAATTACCAATTTTTTACTTTCTGAAAAATGTAGAATTGAAAATTAACACAAACAGGCACTGACATATAGCAAATAACATCACAATTTACCAATTTTTTACTTTCTGAAAAATGTAGAATTGAAAATTAACACAAACAGGCACTGACAAATAGCAAATAACATCACAATTTCATGCAATATTGCAAAACGTTGCCACAGTTGTCCTAGGAACACCATACTCGAGTTACATTTTAATTGATCTACCTTTCTGCAATTTATCTACAATTTTTTTATTCACCTCCTTGCTCAATCAAGTGTTGTTCTTTTCGGAATTATTCTTCTAACTTCTCTTTGAACCCATCGTTATATTTCACTCAAAAAACAATTACCAATTTTTTACTTTCTGAAAAATGTAGAATTGAAAATTAACACAAACAGGCACTGACATATAGCAAATAACATCACAATTTCATGCACGCGCATGCGCCAACCCACGAAACTCAAATGTCGAATTGCGAGGCACCACTGTACTAAGAAATTAGGATATTTGTTACAATTTTGATGTGGCTACTTTGTCGACATTTAAGAAAATTCAAAGTAGCCGCATCTAAATAGTAATAAACATCCTAATTTTTTTTAAATAGTATACTTTGCTTTTTTTTTACATATTCAATCAAAACATTTTCATTATTATTACTCAATGCTAGTTCCCATATTTTCAATACGCTTTGTCATCTTGTGGGACAATTTATATTGGATATTTTGGTTAATTCTCTCACTTTTATTTTGGGAGAATTAAAATTATGCAAATAAAATACACACTGGTGGTGACTAAATATTGCACAAAATCTGTAAAAACTAAGCACACATTAAATGCAGTATTATAATAAAAACATGCAAGTTTTGGGCTAATACAATAATAATGTTAAATAAGGTAACACTAAATTTGTGTTTGTATTTATACATTTAAATATGCTTTCATTTTCTCATATGCTTTGTTTATATTATCTTGCTGAGGTTAAGGACTTTATATTTGAAACTTATTAGCTAAATTTGTATTTATATATATATAGTACTAAGTTCTCATTATGCCTGCAATCTAACAAATCAAACTTAAATTTTTTAAAAAATGAAACTAATTTAACTGTGTGAACTTTCAAAATAGTTTTCTACAAATGTAAAATTTGTTATGCTTTTACAATCATTTTTAAATTTTATGACAATTACAGTATTTAAAAATCTGGTGTTTATAAAATCACATTTTCGTGAATATAATCGTTATAGCATCGATTCTTCATTACTACAATCAATAGAGTATTTCACAGTACAGAAATAGATCCATTAATTTATAGATATTAAATCATGTACTAAATATCTACATCTATTATATATACAGTATATATATTTAACTTTTATTTTGTATGTTCATTTGTGTTAAAATTGAATTTTTCAAATTAATGTTATTCCAGTAATATGAAGTAATGTTGAAGAAGGGATTTAAAATTAAATACAGTGTCCCTCGCTTTACGCGATTGTTTCCATGAAATAATCCCGTAATCATTTGTGTTAAAATTGAATTTTTCAAATTAATGTTATTCCAGTAATATGAAGTAATGAAGAAGCGATTTGTGAGTTGAATTTAGCATGGGTGAGATAGGGATAGGGGTTTCTTCAGAAGAATAAAAAAAAATGAAAACTTAATACTTATGAACTAAAGATTAATAATCCCGTAATGCGAAATCGCATAAAGTGAGTTGAATTTAGCATGGGTGAGATAGGGGTTTCTTCAGAAGAATAAAAAAAATGAAAACTTAATACTTATGAACTAAAGATCAAATTTTAATGAATGAATGATTGGATGATTGAATTTAATTAATACAAGTCATAAATAACTAAACACTACATAATTCTGACAGTCTTCAATTCAATGTTAAATGGACTGGGTCCGGTGAATCTGGCTTATCACACTCTTGCTCTCTTGAAATCTCTGGGATGATATGATGATCATCTTCAACATTTTTTAATGAAACAGTCGAGACTCAGCTGACAGACAGCATTCTTCCTCTCTATAAAATTCTTTGTAGCAAGCCAAAGAATTCCGAATTTTTCTTGCAACTTTAGCACTTAGTTTCATTAGGATCATTTTCTTCAATTATTCTGATGGCACTGTCAATATGATTAAAAAATTCAGTAATTTGATTTGTTGAAAGTTGTTTGATGGGCTCAGCAACAAAGAGCTCCTGTTTTCCATTTCCAGAAGCTCTTTAGTTGAGTTCTGATGAGTACGGCACTGTCAATATGATTAAAAAATTCAGTCATTTGATTTGTTGAAAGTTGTTTGATGGGCTCAGCAACAAAGGGCTCCTGTTTTCCATTTCCAGAAGCTCTTTAGTTGAGTTCTGATGAGTGGTACTCGAGCAGTTCATCCATGAAAAATTTTTAAACAATTTTGTTTTAATCTAAAAAGTTAATTTACTTTTTAAAATCGCGTTATAGCAAAAACGCATAAAGTGAGATCGCGTATAGCGAGGGATACCTGTACTGTAAATATTTTGGGTCAACCACTTTTTAAATTATTAGGCTTATAAATAATATACTTATGGAATTAGCTGATTAAAAAGTTTTGAAAAGAGAAATTATGATTATCATCCTTATCTGTTAATAAACTCTCAATTAAAAAAATATTAATCAAATGCACTGCCAAAGAAAAAAAGAGTATTTAAAAACATTTAAAAGAATGAAAAACAAAACCATAAACCTTAGTCTTTGTGGTCTAGGTCATATTTGTCAGCTTAACAATTTATGCATGCTCTGCCTTGTGATTTCTATTTAAATAGCTGTTTTCGAATACTAATGTTTAATTTTGACAGCTATTTTCAGTGTTTTTATCCATATTCTATATTATTCCCACTATTAGGTCGTTTTTAAAAATGTTTTACTTTTGGCAACAATTTATGCATGCTCTGCCTTGTGATTTCTATTTAAATAGCTGTTTTCGAATACTAATATTTAATTTTGACAGCTATTTTCAGTGTTTTTATCCATATATATATTATTCCCACTATTAGGTCGTTTTTAAAAATGTTTTACTTTTTGTAGATTTTTCTGTAAATGAATTCTGCCGTTATCAAGTGTATATATGCCGCATAATCAGTACTAACTGAAAATAGAAGAGTTAAAAAGTTTCCAAATACATATTTTTGTTTTACAGCATAAGAACCTCCTTGACAATGCTGCACCTAATACACAGATCATGATGCACAAATATACACTGATATAATAAACCTTTATTTACAAGAAAACAAATAGAAAATGCTATATAAGAAAAATATATATATTACAAAAAATAAAAAAATATAAAGTTGTAAATTTATACATATAGAATTGAAAAAAAAAATTTTGAACTTGATATTTCTGTATTACAAAAAGTAAAAAAATATAAAGTTGTAAATTTATACATATAGAATTGAAAAAAAAAAAAATTTTGAACTTGATATTTCTGTAGGTGGGAGGTATAGGACACTCACATTTACTACATTTTACAGGAGAGCAGTTTGAAGTTATTTTACGTTGTTCTCCCTTATGGACTTGTGTTATTTAAAAGCACCGTAACTCCACCAATTATTGATGTAGGACAGTTGTATACCTGTGGGTAGAGGATGAGAAACCCATATGATTGTGCCAATAATCTCATTTTGGCCAAAAAATGGACATAGTGCCCTATACCTCTGACCCACAGATTTATCATTTAGATCTCTAATTTATTATTTTTTTAATAGAATAGCTTGATTTAGCAAATTGATTCAATATAACTTGGAAAAAAAAAAAACTTACATACCTCTGACCCACAGATTTATCATTTAGATCTCTAATTTATTATTTTTTTAATAGAATATATTGAATCAATTTGCTAAATCAAGCTAACTTGAAAAAAAAAAAAAAACTTATTTCTTATGGAAGATTAATTTTATTATTACAATGTTTATTATCATAGAAAAAATTAAATATTTTTAAATAATGAAATTCTATTCAAATGTGGAATTTGCAAATAATGAAACAAATTTTGACAGTACTAACGATTTTAAATTTTAAAAAGTTCAAATATAAAAGATTTAAAAGAGACATTAATATTTAAAAATTCAAATTTGAAAAATAAGGCAAATAAAATTTTAATTTCCTTGAATAATTTTTATTTCATAATATGGGATAATACTAGAAATCAATGGTTCTCAACCAGTAGTACACCCATCACTGGTGACGTGACAGATGATTGGTGGTACATATAGTCTTGACTTCCTGTTTATGTACAGAACATTTTTGGTGGTTTACTGAAATTTTTGAATTTTGGTTTTGGTGGTTTACATGTATGAAAAATTTGAATCACTCCTATAATGTATATTGGAAGAGAGTTTTTCAGCTAATTTGAGAGGATGTCTTTCCTAGAAATAAGATTACACAATCTAGACTCTAATCAAAGTCAAATATGTGCAAGGGATACTATATTAGCAAGTTAAGAAAACACCATAAACTGACCAAACTAATGATGAGTGACTGTTGAATTGAAGGAGGATAGGATTAAACAGAACTTGGACCCCACCTGAAAAAATGAAATATTGGACCCAAGAGTTAATCTTAAATTCAGGTGAAAAGTTATTATTCTTCCATTCAGATTTATTTCATTTGCCAAGTTTCAAAAGAAAATGCAATTTAAATATTAAATTTTATATGAAATTTAAAATATGTGATTCTTTGAATTTCTCAAATTAAAAAATATATATATTAATCTAAAAATAATGAAAAGCAATTTATTAATAATTTATATAGAATTTTCTTCATTATTCTAAATTTTACTATAGAAATAAAATTCAATATACACAAACTTCACATATTCAATATTACAGAAAGTACTATAAATTGTTTGACATGCAATTTACACAAATTGAATATAATAATCTAGAATAAAACCTGAAGAAGCTAATGTTCGATAAAATAAATTTAATCTAAATATAAAATATATTCTATTTATATACATTGCAATAAAATTGTAAACATCGAATTCCAAGAATTTCAGCCACGAAATATTCACAAAAATAACTTCATTTATACTGAATCTCGGATTTTTAAATTACATAATTACTAGCAATATGATTACTCTAATTTCTTTGTTTTTTTTTAATACTAAAGTACATCACAAAAAATTTTCAACTGGTGACTAGTTTCCTGTACAATACACTGAGTATCAATAAATTACAGTCCGTATCCTAACAGGAAATTGGCATTATCACAAGAACTAGCAATATGCTAGTTTAAAGAATTAGTAGGCAGTTTTAGTTATTAGATATTTTTTCTCAGGAACAGATATAGATATAATAATTTAAAAAAATTCAATACGTATAGCATTCTGTTCAACTGAGATCGATTTTATTTTACAATACAAAAATCCATAAGAAGAATTTTATAATGTTTTTATTATAAATAAAATATTAAGATATATACAAACTTAATATTAAATTTTTAAGTTGATTCACATTGCATACATTAGCAGGAACTGCGTATAGCTGCATTCTATCACCCCGTAAAGTTTTGCCCAGTTTTTCGGATTCATCCTGTATTTGCATTCATACAAATAGAGTATATGTTTATGGTTTATTCTGGAAAAAAGTAATGGAAAATATTTGAGATAAAGTCAAATTTAAATGCCATGAGATATTTGATGGAACTCCAACTAAAAAAAGATTAAAATCCTTCTTTGAAAATAAAGTTGTTTAAATATTTACTCATCATTTTAGAAGAAAAATTAGAGATGAATAATATATGATCATCATATATATTAATAGTCAAACGTGGCTGGCTGGATGACCCTTTTCGGTTGAACTACTATACTGATTTCTATAAATAGGGTATCTTTAGAAAGGTCTAATTTTTGGATGTCTGCGACAGCCCAAATTATTTGTTGTTATTAATAATTTAAAAATTAAAAAATAGAAATTATATTGAAATTGTAGTTCCTCTGAAAAGACAGAATTCACAGACGGCGCTGTAATATAATAATGGATGCCGTTTTACAATTCCCTTATCGATGGATTCCCTACACGAATTTGGAGATGTTTTTGTTGTTATATGCAATATTATTAGATTAAATCACATGATTACATTTCCGCTCATTTATATGAGTGGGTAATTTCTAGTTTCATATATTATTCATCACTAAATTCAGTCACAGTTTCCAATTTATTAGCTAAAAATATGATTAGAACTAGGTGAAAAGTTAAAATATCTTTATGATGTCATTTCTAGTAAGGTTTATACTATGATAAGTGAGACTACTCTTTTGAAAATATCATCATTCAATGAAACCATCCACATTATTGAATCAAAGTGGTGATAGAGATTTCATTAATACTTTCATGGCAGATATTGGAATTTCATTTTGGCATCTGGAAATGGGAAAAATGTTTAATTTGTAATGATTATAATTTTTATTCTTGAATTTGAGAGAAAAATTTTTTTTGTCAATGTGGTTATTTTTGTTAATATCAGAGTTGATACTTATTGTATATCCTGTTACTGAATTGTATAAATACTAGAGTGGTGAAATGGATTTGGAAATTTTTATCAAAATTAATAATTAATGAAAATAAAAATTTTGAAAATTCATAAATATTTTAATTGAATTTTTGTGAAAGCTGTAAATACTACTGGCAAATAGAGAGATTCTTATTTGAGAATTGCTATTAATTTTATTTATTTTTATTTAAAAATCGATAGAGTCGATCTCATAATGATCTTAATTTTTAATTCAGATAAATGAAAATTCTTTTTACAGATTTCATTTGGCATATTACAAATTTATAAAAATATTTTTGCTCATTAAATAAATTTATTAAAAAATTGTTAATTTGAAAATGCAGAAATAAAATTCTCTCTTTTAGTCATTAGTTAGCCACTTAGCCCAACTAGCTGCCAGAAGTATTTGCAAATGAGTTCAAATTTTGAAATCAATATGCTAGATTTCACCATTATCTTTATAAAATTAAATTGCATGCTTATGTGCTCCGTTTCCCATACATCATTTTAATACAATTCATGGTTGCACAAGATATATGTACACAATTGCAATACCTGTATTATATTTTATCAAATGTTACAATTTAAATTATTTATGTTGACAAAACTTAAATTCTCTCTCCTATAATAACTGAATCAACTTCTGAAAATACGAATAACATCTCTAATGACAGCCCGGCAAATGGGACACTGTCCACCACCTTCACCTTTCCACTGTTGCACTGCACAATTGTAGCACATGCATAAATGACCACAAGAATAAAGTACACTATCGACATGTTGATCATAACATACAACACATTCTCGGCCTACCCAAGATTCTAAAAAAAATTGCAATTATAATAAGCAAAATTTATCAAGTAAAGAAATAATTTTAATTCGAGAAATAATAATTACCTTCCTTGCCGTGGGGAGAATGAACAGTGTTAGGTGGCAAACATACATGTAATCCAGATACAGAAGGAGACGAAGATCCCATATTTAAATGCCTTTCTCCATTTATATTTAAAGTATTTCCATTCCTGTAGGGAATTCTTGGAATATCTGAACTTTCTGCTGTTCCTATTTAGTATCAATTTTTTAAAAATTTATCAACGTTTTATGTATTATATAAATAGCTATTATTATTATATACATTTAGATACATTAGTTTTTACTAATGTACCTAAATGCATCTTAAATAGATTGATATAAATTTTATTCTGTTCTAACTTCTCTTTCAACATACCACTTCATTTTAATAAGCAGTATAAAAGTTCATATCTGTGACTTTTTAATGAGGAATTTTTATTTATAAATACATTTTCTGTCTCTTTAATTTGTCTTTACTGTATTTTCTGTTCTTGACACCATTTCCATGCCGTACTTATAATTTAAAGATCTAACTTATTTCTCTCTCAATTTTCTCTCTTTTTAACTTTCTTTTGTATTTGCTATGTTCTCAGCCATTTTTTTTTCTATTTGATTCCTCTATTCTTTTTGTTATATGCCACTTTTGTTGTACTCCTTGCCATTTTATGTCTGATTGGCAACTAGTACCAATTTTAATAGTAATGGCAAAAGTAGTGCCAATTTTAGTAATATCCTTTGTGAGAGTGCCATTTTTTGTGAGAAGGCATTCTACAAAGCTAAAAATGTTTTTTCAAGTTATTAAATTATTGTGTTTGATAAGTGTCCTGCTTATAGTGTTGAATTTTATTATTTTTATATCAGATTGCAAAATTTAAATATACTATAGCTAAGAATTTATGAACAAGGTCAAATATATGGATCTCATATTTATTTATATACGGGTAGGTATATAGAGGTATTTTAAAAATTTATATGCTATGTGGATTTAATTATTTCATCAATCCTATATGGCATATGAGATTGGCTGTCATAGTGTTAAATAAAATTTTAAATAAATTCTAAAATAATCTAATTTTTTAATGAAATTTAATTATTAATTAGATTTAAAAAAATTTTTTTAATAGTTTGTCTCAAACTCATCTACTCAACATTATGTCAGAAGCTCAACAGTCTGATGATAATGCATCTGAAAGTGGAAACAAGCATCCACCAGTTAATCAGAAATCAGTTCTTTGTTTGAATCAAGAACCTGAAGTACCAAAATGCGAGATTATTCATATTGCAATAGTCTGTGCAGGCTACAATTCCAGCCGTTCAGTTGTGACTCTTATCAAAAGCATTCTTTTCTATAGGAAAAATCCTTTACATTTCCATTTTATTTCTGATTCAGTGGCTCAATTAATTCTGCAGACACTTTTTAACACATGGGGTGTTCCTGGAGGTTTGTAAACAATTATTTTATGTATAAATATAATTTTTTATTATAATAAATGAAAAGATTAAAAAATATTTGATATAATATGAGAAACTAGATTTTTTTGAGACCATAACAGAATTGAACAAGCTTATTTAATATCAAATATTTTATTTAAAACTTTTAAAACAGTTTTGTTAAACAACCATCATTAATCATACAGAGAATTAACTATAGCACTCTTTAGCAGTCCAAACAAATACTATTAAGAGTTTGTTTGGATTGCTAAAGAGTGCTATAGTTAACTCTCTGTATGATCATATACCTATAGAAAGCAGTAGAATTCTCCCAATAGTTTAACCATCATTAATGCTGCATTATAATTAGAAAATAACAAAAAGCTAAAAAAGAAAATAAAATTTAAAATATGTTAACCAACAGAAATACATATGTAGTAATAAAGTAAAAAAATATGAACAAAAGTAAATAATCAGAATAAAGTAAAAAATATAAAATTATCAGTAGATTTATACTATTTAGTATAAATTTTGCTTGCCTTTAATTTTCTATGTTCCAAAATGAATTAAAAGATTTTATAAATTAGTGATTGTGTCTGTCAGTATGATAACTTGCATAATTATTATTTGATATGAATGAAATTTACATATGCTAATAAGATCCATTAGGCAGAAAAATGCATTGAAAAGAACCTATATTAGATCAATATTACTGATGTAATGAGAGACATGTTTATAGGTTGTGAAAGAATATAATGCATAAATATTAATTAATTAAGAAATTATTAAGATCTACTACAGATCCAGCCAATTGAAAATTATCAATATGGATCAATATTACCGATATAATAACTTGAAAAAACAGCACTAGATTGCAACTTAACACACAATATTTAATAAATAAACTTTATTTCTAACGCTTTCGGCCTTACGGCCATCTTCAGGCAAAAACAGAACATTCGAAAGCTGTTTTTTCAAGTTATTTGATAAGTGTTATAAGCAGTTTTTGGTTTACTGTATTTGTCCAATATAATAAAATGAAAAAATTTTTATAATAAAAATAAAGAAATGCAAGTTAATCAAACTTACTTTAAGACTAATTATTCTTCTGTCATCATAGTTTTAGTCAAGGTACAAATATTAACTAAAACTAATTAATAAGCATAATATTTGTATAAAATACTATATCTGCCTGCTATATCATATATTCTTCTATGGATGGAAAGAATTCATCCATTTTCTGATTTAGTTATCATAAGGGTTAGAAGCAAGGAAAACAAGCAAAGGTTTTCTTTTCTCTAATGTAATAGTTCTCAATCATCTTTTCACTCAGACATCTTAAATATATTTTAATATATTATTGATTATCTGATAACAAAATTCATAGATAATTTTGAAAGAAGACAAATTTTGGCATTTAGGAAACAATATTTTTACCTGTTGTATACTATCTAAATAAGCTAATTGATTTATTGTAGATAGTACTATAATCCTATCAATAGTTCTTTGATAGTATCTTTTCAACTTTTTTCTTGTTTTCCTATATTGATATAATTTTATATTTTGTTTTTCTGATGATTATGTATATTACTAAAGCCTACTTCCTTTTTATTTGATTGATTTATCATGTTATATTGTAAAATGGCTTTAATAAAAAAGTAATAATTTTTTTTGACAAAAATAATCTTTAGTCAAATTAGCTATATCATATAGAAATCTTGAAAAATAATTACAGTCGAGTATCCCTAATCTGAAATCACTGAACTGAGAATGTTTCAAATTTTGTATTTTTATAGATTTTGGAATAGTGGATCTGAGTGAAGTGAGAAAAAAATTCATTGTTAGATTTATCTGGCATTTTCAACAACATATAAACAATGCAATAGAAAATAAGTAGTCGTAGACACTTTGCATTGATAATGTTTGAGTTTACTGAATCATGACAGTGTGCTACAGTTATATACTCACTATTGGGTCATCTTTCATAATATAATAAATCATAATCTTATCTCAAAGTGTCCCTGCTGTGAAAGCAAAGTTACAAATTTCTGAATATTTTGCATTAGAGATACATAAACTGTAATTTAATGAAATATTTATTTTATTATCCCATGACCAAAAGTTAGAGAAAATAGTAAAGGCCTAAGTTTTGTATAAATGAAAAATAAAATTTACTGTACTTTCTTTTTTAAATTACATAAACCAACACAGCCAAACTTCCTCTGGTGGACAAAGTCTATATTAAATTTTTTTACAATTATTTTTGAATTAAAGCTATGGTGCCACCATCTGTTGAGTTAATAATTAATTAATTAAATTTAGAATTTAGAACTATGGTGGCACCATCTAGTAATTAATGATTATACTATAATTTTTAAATTAATTTTCCCGAAATAAAATTTTGCCACTGCACCAGACTCAAACCAGGATCTTTGGGATAGTGCCCCAGTGCCTTAACTGATTAGATCACGGTGACCTATGGCAGAATTCCATTTCGGGAAGCTTATTTATTACTATGGAGACTCTTTTATCGGACAAGGCCAAAACTAGTGCTCCCAGGTGGGCTATCTACATAGCCAGGCAGGCTTTCTTTTTTAATGTATTTAATGTCATTTTTATTATATTTCTCCTAATTCCATATTTAATATAGAACATTCTTCATGTCATTTAATTTTGCAGATTGTATTTCCTTTTAAGAATATAATCCTGAAGTTGTCAAGAAATTATTGTACTATTATTGTTTTAACCTGTAAGTGTTCATGTATTTATCTGCAGATAATCTATCGTTTACAGATTGTAGAACCAAAAACTTATTTATAATTTCTCTTTTTGTTAATATAAATTCTCCAATGTATAAAAACCTTATTTTTTGTCAAATGTCTTCTTTCTAATAAAAAAAAATATATCATTATTCCACAACAGATTATTAATATTTTATGTATTTTGACATCATCTTAGCAGAATTATGTAAACAAACAAGAATATCATATTTCCTACATTTGTAAATCTTTTGCCATTATCAAAAACAAATGAAATTCTTATTTTATTTTTAAACAGAGGAATGAATATTATGACCAGGGATGATCCAAGATAAATTTGGATTTGATGCATCAGTAGGTGGGACAAACAAACAAAGGCAATAAACATGACTTTAGAAAATTTTGAAATAAAATACCTCAACTTGAATACATTAATTGATTCTTACTCTGCTTTTAACACTAGAAATATTAACCTCAAGCACTATAAGCAATAACAAAAAATCTTTTATTTCAAGAGAAGAAATGTTTTCGATCTATTATAGATCCTCTTCATCTTCTAAAGATTTTAAATTTGAGTTCCTCAGTGCAGAAAATAAAGTTCTATTCTTCTTAGATGCCAATGTAATCTCTGTTCTTTTTGTTACCTCTCTTATGGGTTTATATGTAGCTATTTCATATGGCAATGATAAATATTTTTGCTGTTCTTGTTGATCCAACATTGATGATCTGCTAGTTGATACATTTGTTACTATATTACCTCTATTCTTAATCATTTCTTTATAAATCTTTTGGATAAAATTATTACTATATCCATGTCTTCAGCCTTCTTTAAAGATGTATTTTGTTACTATATTACCTCTATTCTTAATCATTTCTTTATAAATCTTTTGGATAAAATTATCACTATATCCATGTTTTCAGCCTTCTTTAAAGATGTATTCTTTCTCTGCCTTTCTTGCCTTATCTGTTGTGCAATGCATTAAAAGTCTAAAATAAACCCTAAAGGCCGCTTTTTTGTACTTTGGCATGTCATTCGACCATTTCGGAATAATACTCATTACATACGTCAGTTTTCTATATACAGTAGTTTCATAGCTTGTATTTGCTACTTGTATCTGGATGTCTAAGTAGTGTAAAGCATAGGTACTTTTCTTGTCTAATACTGTTTTTAAACCTAAGCTATCTGAGGTTAATGCTTTCATGAGCTCTTCCCTGTTATCTTGTTTCCATATAACTAGCAGGTCATCCACATATCTAAGATAAATTTTCAGATTCTGCTTGAATGTTGTTAATATTCTTTTATCTATGGACCTGAGGACCAACTCTGCCATAATACCTGCCAAGGGGCCTCCTAAAGGAACTCCAGTTGTCTGCCAAAAGACTTTCTCATCAAAGATAAAATAGGAGTTATACGAGATTAAGGTTGCTATGTCCAATATATCTGGATATTGGTCTGAATATGGCAGGTTTTCATAAAGAAATCTATATAATTCTAGGCATGTAGGTGGGAGCACAAGGATACAGCTTCTCAAAATCCATTACTACCATAGTTTCATTGTTCTGCAGTAAAAGCACCTGTAACTTTTGTATTAGTTGTTGCTAGTATAATTTTATCCAAAAGATTTATAAAGAAATGATTAAGAATAGAGGTAATATAGTAACAAATGCATCAACTAACAGATCAACATCGGACCAACAAGAACAGCAAAAATATTTATCATTGCTATATGAAATAGCTAAGTATAAACCCCTCAGAGAGGTAGCAAAAAGAACAGAGACTACATTGGCACCTAAGAGGAATAGAACTTTATTTTCTGCACTGAGGAACGATAAAAAGCTCTATCCAAAACAGCAATTATCAGGAGTATATACAATTCCTATGTATAATAAAACTATAGGATAACATGAGGAATATATTGGAGTAACAATGAGGAATCTCTTCCAAAAGATCAATGAACATCAACAGGATATTATGAATGCCCTGTTAACTACATCACTGACTAAGAGGTTTTATGAATATGAACTAGATATAGATTGGAAACAAGTAAGAATTGTAAGAACAGGTTTTGAAAACAAGCATGCATATCTACAAGAATCATTAGTTATAGCAGAAAGGGGAATACATGGGAATGTAATAAATGAACAACCCAGTACATCATTCTCCACTGCTTGAAGTTATGGAATTATACATATACTATGAACATTTAAATTTATTGTTATTTTATTTTGTTAATATGCTCACATTTGTTTATAATAGGTATATCTTACTAATAGTTTGTTTTTAATTTGATACTATGTTAAAATTTTTAAATATTTTACATATGTAGTGATGTAATCGCTAGAACAGCGAGTGTAAACATTTTCAAATTTAAAATCTTTAGAAGCTGAAGAGGATCTGTAATAGATCAAAAACGTTTATTCTCTTGAAATAAAGAATTTTTTTTACTGCTTGTAGTTCTTGAGGTTAATATATCAGCTTGAATAGTTTCTAAATTTCATATTATATGAAATCTTATTTTATGTTTAAATTTTGTTGCATTTTAACAATATGTTTTCTTATTTGCATCCAAAAAGAAATTTTTATAATTTTTTCAAAATTTTTTAAATTGAATATGTAATCTGCAAATTATGGTGATATCCTCAATTAAAAAATTTTCTGTCTCTTTATAATGAATGATAACAAAATAATTTGATTTTTGTTTTATAGAGAAAGCTTAAATGTATAATAATCACTACATATTATGATAATGGGGATAGAATTTGTGGTGTGTGTATATGTTATTTTCAGTTAAAATATAATAATCATTTAACTAATTAATTATTTTAAATATTGTTTAATATTAAACTTTTAATATTTATTTTTTTCAGTAAACAATTGTTAAGTGATATCAATAGCTTTTTATGAAATTATTTCAAAATTTATTAATATATATATATAAGATGATTGCATGTGGGAATATTTATTTAAAATTTAATAAATCATTTAAATAAAAATTCAAAATCAGATAAATAATATATTAAAGCATATAAGAATGAAAGTTTTTTTTGTGTAAATACAGATAGTTCTTGACTTATGACAGAGTTTGGTTCTAACCCGCCATTGTAAGTTGAATTTGGTCAGATGTTAAAAACGACCAAAATTTATGTATTTCTCAGGACATTAGCAGTGAGAATACATTATTTTAATAAATATAAAGAACACAAAACTACAAGAACCAGACATAAAAAAGGATGCTTTCTGTATATTAGATCATTGGATCAGGGGCTCGAATCCATTGAATTATATTGATTAATCACAGAATTTATTGACTACATCACTGTCATAGGTCAAGAACTAAATGTGTAATTAGAAATTAATAGTTTGTTTGCTCTGCAAAATGATGATCTATGTTTAGAAATGATTAATTAACATTTATTGTGTTTTGCAGAAATGATCAAATTTAGAATATCAAAATGCAAATATTTTTTCCTCTTGTATGGATTTTCATACAATGCAAATGTTTATCAGTGTATCTGGAAGGACCTAAAAATTTAAAAAAATTTTAATTTCAAATTTAAAAAAAAATTATATCAGAATTTTGATTTTTTTTGCATCTTGGAGCAGAATTCTGAATTTGATCATTCTTGAGTTTAAATAGCAGTATAAAATGCATTCAAATATTTTTAAAAACTAATATTAATAGCTTAAATTTGAAATCATAAATTCTGTTAAAAATAATCCAGTAACAAACCATAATTCAAGCATGTTATAGAGCAAAGTTCTCTAAAATTAAAGTTTATTTACACAAGAAATGCTTTTGGCTGGGAAACCAATCCTCCTCAGCTTAACTTAAATGAAATATGGAATACAAAATAAAATCGAATATACATTTAAATATGTATGCTCTCATCTGCTTCATATAATAAATTACATCAGAAATAAATAAACATTTAAATACAGCTTTAAATATTAACTAACATTAAAAATATATTTAAATCAATAATTTTATGCAATATAATTGCCTTAACTAAATACATTTTAGTACAATTATATATTTTATCTAAGCAACACCACCAAATTTTAGTAATAGATATGCTTATTGGTCATTAATAATGATCTTATATTTCTCTCTTTGGACTATCATCAAGAGCTCTTCTAATAATGAATCTTTCATATTAGAAAAAAATTTCAAGACCTTTGCTCCATCCCATCTATTTTGTATATTGAACTTGTAAAATCTCTTACTTAATGTAATAGACAGGTTCCTATTCATAATGTCATGTTCATGTTCTTTAATTTTTTCACCTAGGTTCCCTTAAGTGACTCCTATATATTCTTGATTTAAAATGTTGTTAAAAATGGAAATAACATAAATGCCTAAAAGCTGGTTAGTACTATAAGCTTTTTATCATTATGGAGTCCAGTGAAAAGTATAGAAGTCCTTTGTGCTATCCAGAGCTATGTTAACCCTCTCTCATCTTTATTACAGGATCTTTGAATGTCTGCCATTTTAAAATGATAAATCTAAAGTTTGAGTAATGTTATTTAAAATTTGACTTTAATAGCTTGACTTCTATGTTAAATTTTATAAAAATCAATCAAATAGTTCAAAAATTATTAAAGATAAAACTTTGAACATTCATCATTTTTAAACAATTGCTTATTGCATGATAAAGGGTTAAGTTTTCTTGTTATATCTTTAATTGGTTTAAACTTTATTCCCTCATATAACATTTTTAATCTCTTGCATGCCATTGATGGCATTTGCCATCCCTGGCAGGGACAAACAATAGAATTTTACAATTTCATAGGTCCTAATTGGTTTATTACAGTTGTGTTTAGGGTTTTCAAAAAAGAACTATAATGTGTTTTTGGTGATGGTTTTTAAATGTTTTCTGGAAGAAATTTCTTATTTTAAATGGTTTTTATGAAAATTTATTTAATTGAGTATTTTTTGGAAAATTTGCTTTTTTTCTCCCCTTCTTTCGCTATATTTTAGTTGTTCATGTTGTTCAGATCATATGTTGAAATAAAGCTAATTATCCAAACTTTTTGTAAATTTAAAAATTAAGTATAGGTTAGCAAAATCAATAGTATCTCATTAAACAATGATTTATTTATCTAAATAAATGAAAATATAGTCTTTAAAATCAAGTAAATGATGATCAAAAAATTATTTATATCATACAAATATGTATGATATAAATAATTTATTGATCATTTCATTCTTCACCATCATTATCTACAAATGATTAGATAGTTTTTATACAGTGAATAGTACCTTAAATAACTTTCATTCCTGAATTGTTCCTATGTAATTTGCAGGTGAAACAATAATGGCTAGAGCATGCATTATTTCTGCTTCTTGGTCTGTCATTTTGATTTTTCTGATTTCATGTGACAAAAAAATGATGGACTTTCTGCTACAAACAGTTATATTGTATTATGTAGATATGTATATGGTTTTAAATGCCTTTTTATGAATGTTTAGTGTTTGTTTGTTAAAATTAATGTTTATATTTTTGATTTTTTTTTTTTTGATACTTTATATTTGAAAACATTGTAGAAACACTGTACCAGAAACTCATAAACTGGAAACTTCCTGTACTTTTAAGGTATGGAATATTAAACAAGAGAAAAATGATATAATCAACATTATAGTGTTTATATGATTATAAATAATATTTGTAATGTTGTCTTTCTTGTAAGATGTTTTAATATAACCATGAGAATATCTTATAGGAAGAAATAATATATGAATTGTTTTCTGTTATTCTTTATTTGTTTAATCTTTATTTTTTATTATTATTATTATATTTATTTTTTGAATTTTATGTATTGCATTTTTATAATTTTTTTAATGCATCTTAAAAAGTTTTGAAGACTATATTTAAAATTTAAATCTATTCTAAAATATTTTATTTTAATAAATAACACCAAGACATGAAGCAGGACAAACACAAGTTTATTATTAGATATATATAAACTACATATACTAATATATCTAATAATAAACGTGTGTTTGTCCTGCTTCAAGTGCTTGGTGTTATTTACTACGTTAATAGAAGCAGTGGAACTAGGTTGTTTAAAAATATTTTATTTTGTTAGTGTCAATTAAAAACGGGTTTGCTTGTTTTTGTTTTAATTAAATCAGTTTTTTCTTAACTTAGTATGAATCAATTAAGAAGTTTGCTTGTTTTTGTTTTAATTAAATCAGTTTTTTCTTAACTTAGTATGAATCAATTAATACTCAATAATAAGCAACTAATTAATTAGTAATAACTTAGTATGAATCAATTAAGAGCCTAATTAATATATATACTTGTGTATAGCCAAGAAATTTAATCATTTAATAAAATTAAAAAATTTTTATTTAAAATTATAGATTATGAAATATTTGGGAGGAGCTTATTCTGCTTACTTATTTCATTGTGTTTTTAATTTTTACTGGATATTAAAATGAAGTAATATATCAATTAATTTAACCAATAAAATTGAAAAATTACTTTATTAGAAGAATGAATTAGATGTGTGTTGAAAATTTTGTATCTTACAAATGTTTAAAATTGTTACCTTTTGATGAATGTTTTATAGAGAAGATAACACTAATAGCGCACAGGACAGTTGAAATTATAATAATAATATCGTCATTTTACTTTAACCCTTTTGAATGTTATTTACTTATCTTTTTTCAGTATACTATTAGCTGTAAACTTAGATTAGTAGTCTTAAAGTGTGGTGTATGTGCCACTAAGGAGCATAAAATTTTTTCAAGTATGCATGTTTTTGCTTGTCATAATACATGTCTATTGTAAGAGATATGTGCACTTATTTTTCTGCTGATAAAAATATTGTGTATTGTTTTTCTTTATTGACACAGTGTGCATGATTAAAAAATTTTGGAAACTGCTAGTTTAGATCATTTTTTAAGAAATCTATGAAATAGTCTCATTGCTGAATGGGAAACAAGTAAAAAAACAAAAACATTAGTGGTCATAGATTTAATATATGACTAATTTGTATCCATGCAAATTATTTGCATGAAAAATTAATAGATTTTTTTTGTATTTTTATATTTTTGATTGTTTCCTTGAATAGCTAAACTGATTTTCAAAAATTTGATACAAGATGCAACAAATCCCATTATTTAGCTTTAAAATTATTCCATGATTTAATTTTCAAATTATTGGTGGTTTTACTCATGAGGATATTTGTCAAGCTTTGCTTTTTAAGTCTTTAATACATGAAAATATATTATTAGCTTTATTAGCTCAGAGGAATAAACAGTACATATCTGAAAGCTGAATATTTTAGAAAACTGTTTCTAAAATATTTGGGAAAGATATGATTTATCACATTAATTGGAAGATTTAATCTCATTAGGAATTAAGATTTTTAGAAATTGATTCAGTAGTTCAGACAGAAAAAGAATATGATGAATACTAAGATAATATATAAAAATATGGTGAATATTAAGATAATATATGAGACAAAATAAAATTCGTTATTTTATTTTTATTTTTTCTTATGTTTCTTGCAGTGGAAGTAAGTTTCTATTTAGCAGACAACTTACAGAATGAAGTTTCTTGGATACCAAATAAACATTATTCTGGAGTTTATGGCCTAATGAAGCTGGTTCTTCCTAAGGCTCTTCCAGATCTTCTTGAAAAAGTAAATAAATTTTATTTAAATAATTTTCAATTAGAAATGTTTAAGATTCCATGATATTTATTTTTATCATATTACATCAAATAGGAACATTCTTTGAAGTTCCTGTTTGATGATCTTATAAAGAGATGATCTTGAGTTCTTTGACTCCCACAGAATTTTGCCAAAATTTTCAAATCAGTATAAATTTTTATAAAATTTGTATATATTTGCTCTGTATGTAAAAAATTATTTTGTCTATATATCAATTGGATTAAGACTTTTATGGTTTTTGTGACATGTTCTACAATGTGTCAGTGTTTTTATGGTTATCAAAGGAGAATAAATAGCACTTATAGCAGCTGAGAAAAATAATTTTATTAACAAAAAAACACTAATGTTTTCAGCTTTATAGCCGTCTTCAGGCAATTCGTTCTAAAATTCGAATCAGATTCGAAGAATGAACAAAGTAACTATGTTACTATGGCAACTACATTACATTATAAAAGGTTTAAAAGAATATAATTACAATTAATACAGATAAAATAAAATAATATAATAATAAAACAATATAATATTATAATGATATGTAACAACATTATAACAAAGTTAAGAATTAATGTTACAGTTAGTTAAACATATTACAAAAGTCCTTTATTTTTTTTTTACTGATAACAAACTTCCATTGGTGGGGTGGCTCCCAGGCGGTCTTATCGTTTACTAGGTTTTCTTCCTCACCTCTTTTTAATATCTCTAACGACTCTGTGATAGTAGGTTTCATTCCAGGCTTTACTGATTTAATAACTCTTGCTTCATCCCATAATATAGTTAAATCCCTATTATACGCTTCTACCACTTTAACTATATTATGGGATGAAACAAGAGTTATTAAATCAGTAAAGCCTGGAACAAAACCTACTATCACAGAGTCGTTAGAGATATTAAAAAGAGGTGAGGAAGAAAACCTAGTAAACAATAAGACTGCCTTGGAGTCATCCAACTCATGGAAGTTTGTCCTCAGTAAAAGAAATCAATAAAGGACTTTTGTAATATGTTTAACTAACTGTAACATTAATTCTTAATAACTTTGTTATAATGTTGTTACATATCATTTTAATATTATGTTGTTTTATTATTATATTATTTTATTTTATCTGTATTAATTGTAATTATATTCTTTTAAACCTTTCATAATGTAATGTAGTTGCCATAGCAACATAGTTGCTTTGTTCCTTCTTCGAATTTGATTCAAATTTTAGAACGAATTGCCTGAAGATGACTATAAAGCTGAAAACGTTAGTATTTTTTTTGTTAATAAAATTATTTTTCTCAACTGCTATAAGTGCTATTTTATTCTCCTTTGATAAGTATTTGAGTCTAAACAGTATTAAAGTTACAAAACGTGTTTTTATGGATCTGGCATTTTTTTTTACATTATGGGAGACAAAAAAATTGAAAAATATCTCTTTTATTATAAAGTTCTCAAAAGTCACAAACTTATCTGCTTGAAAATTTATTTCTAGGATTCACTAATATGCCAACTGACTTCCAATATAGGGGAACAAAATTTTTAACTTTCATGGAAACATCAATTATAGATAAATACATAACAATTGGCTAACTTCATTCAATTAAATAAATAAACTACAGAATAAATAAATTAATAACTAAATATATTTATAACTATTCAAACAATACAAATGAATTCAACAATAACTTGTTTAACAGATTTAAAAATCAAATTATTCCAAGCAAAAATACTATCCATCAATCTCAAATACCAAATAAATTTTAAATTAATTAAACTAAATAACCTTCACGCATACTTGGAAATATATAATCCAGGTTGATTGATAAATACCTCAAACAGGTTGCTAAACATAACATTGCTAAGCTTGTTATTTATCTCAATCTTCTGTAACTCAGTATACTCCTTATATACAGATATCACAATAGGCTCATGCATTCATAACTGCTGGTGCCATATGACAATTGCCTAATGATTGTATTTGAGATTCCCATTTTGAAAAATCTCCAGATTTACAAGAAAATCTCAGTTCCCAATTCTTGAGAATTTTTATTCTTTTTATTTCAGGATTCCAAATTCTGAAGAAAAATTTTATAAAATTCAGAAATTAAAATAATTCTGTGAACTTGTATACTAAAAATTTCAAAACAAATACATTAATTATTTTGGCCCTGTGATGTCTTCAAGTCAATAAATTAAGCAGATAAGTCATCTGGTTTATCACATCATTTCTATTAACTTTATATTTTAAAAAGAAAATTATCTGAAACTAATCACAAAATAATACTTAAAACAGGCATAGAAAACCTAAAATAATACATAGATCAATAAACTGTACAAAAAGTCATTCATTTTATTGAAATTTTAAATATTTCTGTTGTTGTAGATGTTGCCATGTTGTGACATAGGCAAATTTATGATGATGATGATGATTACATAAGCAAAGTCCAAACAAATATTTAACTTCTAATCCTTTCAGCAGTTTTCCAGAATAACAATAATGTAGAATGATGTCTGTGGTATACAGGGTAGTGTATCAGAGGATATGAGCGGATAGCTAATCCTCAATCATTCTCAAAAGTCCCATCTTCATCCAATGGCTAGAGATGATAGATCTCTTAGAAAATTATGTAGCCAAAATAGGATGGTTCTAAACTTTTTCTCTTCATAAGATTGGACACAAAAATTTCATTTCTAGAATTTTTGTATTCCAATTTGGAATTTTTGTGTTTAGATACAAAAATTCCAGAAATTTCATTTCTGGAATTTTTATATCTAAACACAAGATCCATTTAGCAGATAAACAAATAGATGGTTTGTGTGAATTGAAAAGCTATTTTAATAAAAACTGTCAGTAATTGTAAACAAATAATTATTTTTTCAATATTATTCAAATGTGATCTATTTTTCAATATAATTAAAATATTAATAAAAAACAAATATAAAATAATACAATTATATTTTTTGTTTTCATTTTGAATGACTTTACTGCCTTGTTTTTATCCTTATTAAAACAGATATTTTTTTAAAATAAATTACTTGAGATTCTTGAGAATTTCTGAAAGGGAGTCTTGAATCTCTTACTGCCACACTGCACCCAATACTACATGCAATGCAATAAGGTAGGATTGGCTGGAATTTTGTAAGAAACAATTGGCTGCCATAAACAATAAAAGTGCCTTGTCTCTTGAAATAGTCTGAGGGTGTTTACATTCAGATTTTCTTGTTTTTTGCACACAGATCAATAAAAATGAAATAAAAAAATAAACAATTAAGAAATATTATTGTTTATTTTAACAGAATTAATCAATATTTTCATATCTATAATATGAAAATATTGTAGATATGACAATAAATTTTTGGAATTTTATGGCTTGTCATAGGAAAAGTTCAATTTTTATTTAAGATTTTAAAAAGGTAATTTATTTCATACCAAACCCGGAATTATTTTCATATAATAGACTAATAAATTGAAAAAAGTGATGAAAAATACAAATTTCACTAAGAGGATCCATTCAAAACAACTTTCATAAAAAGGTAATTTAAAAAAAATTTTGCCAACTAAAAAAATTTAAGAATCACCATCATATTGCATATTTACAACTGATAAACACAAAACAAACCAATCTACTAATATATGTAAATGAGGATTGAATTTTTAACTCTTTATTTACTGTTTTCCATTCCACTTTCATAACATGTACACATAGCAATTGTTGACAGATGCCAATTACACATGATGCACATCAACAGATTTAAACAGATTAAATATAATCTTCAGAATACAGTATAAATAATTATTTTCCAAATAAGCAGCTTATAATATTATATTTTGCCATATATTTATTAGCTAATTCAATTTTGTTAATAATTTTCATAATAAAATTATTAAATATTGAAGAAAAGATTTTATTAAATACATTCTTCTTCGGGAGTCCGATCGCTGGACCCTTAGCGGAAATCCTTCTCAGAGAAGTTGAAAAACAGAAGTTCCCGCCCTATCAACATTCCATCAAACTATATACACGTTATGTTGATGTCATCCTAGTCGTATGGAACAACCAAGTTTATATAAACGATTTTCCAAAAGACTTCACCTTAGACCAATATGGCCTCATTTTGAGGAAGGAACAACAAAGTAATACAGAAATACATTTTTTAGACTGCAATATCACAATACAGGGACGTATAATTAATATAATTATTTATAAAAAAATAAATTAAAAATATAAAATTATTTTTAAATTATTTAAAAATTTTAAAAACATTTCAGTTTTAAATATTTTTAACAATTAAAGTATTTTTTTAATGTTATGTTCATTTTATAGAATAGTTATATTTAAATATATCCTGTCTGGTTTAAAATATTACATTGTATTTTATAAACTATATTGCATTCAGTGATTATCCATTTTTGTTTATTTTAAAATAATTTTTTACAGATTATAATATTCAGATATAATGAAAATGAGCATAATGATCATTTCTTTTTATATAATTTTTTTAAAAGATGTATAAACATTGTTATTAGTAACTATCTATGCAGGGTTGATATTCAAAATATTTAATAACTGATGGAATTATATTATATATTACATTATATCAGTGTGATTACTGTGTGTACGTGTGTGTGTGTGTGTGTAGGTGTACGCAAATTTTTTAAATTTATAAATAAATTTATTTCAGAATATAACTTTTACAGTTTTTTTAATATTTTTAATTACAAGTAGATTTTGGAAAAATTACCTGTACAGTAATTGTTTATAAAATTATACAGTAAACAATTTTAAAAACATTTCAGTTTTAAATATTTTTAACAATTAAAGTATTTTTTTAATGTTATGTTCATTTTATAGAATAGTTATATTTAAATATATCCTGTCTGGTTTAAAATATTACATTGTATTTTATAAACTATATTGCATTCAGTGATTATCCATTTTTGTTTATTTTAAAATAATTTTTTACAGATTATAATATTCAGATATAATGAAAATGAGCATAATGATCATTTCTTTTTATATAATTTTTTTAAAAGATGTATAAACATTGTTATTAGTAACTATCTATGCAGGGTTGATATTCAAAATATTTAATAACTGATGGAATTATATTATATATTACATTATATCAGTGTGATTACTGTGTGTACGTGTGTGTGTAGGTGTACGTGTGTGTGTGTAGGTGTATGTATGTGTGTGTGTGTGTGTGTACGTGTGTGTGTGTGTGTGTACGTGTGTGTGTGTGTGTGTGTGTGTGTCTGTCTACGTGTACGTGTGTGTGTGTGTGTGTGTGTGTGTGTGTGTGTGTGTGTGTGTGTGTGTGTGTCTACGTGTACATGTGTGTGTGTGTGTCTGTCTACGTGTACGTGTACACCTGTGCCAAAAATTAAAAAGTATATGAGTAGATGTTTGAGCAAGGAATGTAAATACAGGAAAGATGAAATAAAAAATGGATGATGTTTAAATATTTTTACAACTGATATGATTGTACTGATGCTTACTGGTTGAATATCAGCATTCATTCTGCCCCATAGCAAAAGTCAGAGGTGTGTACATAAGCTAATTTATATACATCTTATGGGCAATTATTATTTCCATTTTCTTTATAAAATATTATAATTCAATAATATGTTTATTATTGTTCTGTTGAGCTGTTTATAATCCATTGAAAAGAAGCTATTCTTTAATTCAGTTATTCGTGAGATCTCAATTTTTCATTGATGTTATGCAGATTGAATGATATCAATTACATGCCTCCTAAAAAATAAGATCATTATTATTTTCACCAATTTTGAAACTTTGAGTTAGGAGTGTCTCTTCCCATAATTAAATAAAATACCTAATAACTCCAGATACTTCCTAACTTGTGTAAGTTGATTATTTCATGAAACTCTATGTAAATCAAAAAAAAACATATGTCAGAGCATATCCTATACAGTACTAGTATATCGCAACAATGCAAAAAATAAAAATAATTTTATTAAAGAATAAACTCATAAGTCAGCTGTGTTGTAAAATAGTCACTTTTCATCTTGGAGGCCAGGTTCAATTCTGATTCTAACATCTTCAGTTTTTCAGGGAGGGTCTGGGCCCAACTCATTAATTAAAACTAATCTAATAAGTACATAAAATACATACACATATGATAAATGATAAAATTAGGAAACAATGTGAAAATATATTGAGTGGCAATATATTTTCATGCATTTTCTCATATACAGTCAGACCTCCATATATCGAAATTGGTGTCTTAGAAAAATTTTGATATATAGAAACTTCGTTATATAGAAACCTGAATTTTCTCTAATGTAATATAGTAGTTAAATGATATTTTGTCTGTATCGCCTTTATTGCGGCCCCCTGACTGCGGCGATAGTGGCTATTCTATATCCTTTATTTGTATACTTTTAGTCCTTTAAAAAAGAATTCTTTTTAATACAATAAACATTTAAGAATAATTTTTGAAAACTAATAAAAAAGATGGGATACTGACTTGAAAAATATCTTATTGTAATACTTTTTTGGTTTATTATTATTATTATTATTATTATAAAAAATATACATATATCTCATAAAAGAAAATATATTAATAAAACAGTGCTTTTGAGGTAGCAAAAATACCAAATTCAATATCTAACAATGGAATTTTTACTCAACACTTCATTTGCATGCTCATGCAAATGAGTTTTTCATCTGTGAACTTTTTTACAGTTGAACTACTTTCACAACTGTGAAAAATTACTTAGTATTACTTAGTTGCAAATGAGTTTTTCACAGATGAAAAACTCATTTGCAACTAAGTAATGGAAATTATGGGTGTTAAATGTCATTGATCTAAATAGATCAGGAGTGTTTAGTTGTACTTTTTGACATCAAGAATTGTAAGTATAATGTTGAAAATCTATATATAAACAATAGCTGAATTTGTACATTATAATAAGATGTAAACCTGTACTTTATAGGATTCTTTCTTAATTTTTCCTTATAAATGGATATTTAATACTTCATTTAATAATGTTGAAATGCTTTTTACCTACCCATCATTATTTGGAAATATTATTCTGTAATAACACACATCATATTAATTTTTAATTAAATTATCTGAATAGAAAATATTTTTAAAACAATAATTAGTGTGTTATGGTTTATTTCTAGAAAAGAAGAATCCAGTAATTATCCAAGCCAGCACTCAAACCTTTTTAATCTTGTATCTCTATCAATACAGAAAACAGAGCACATCCATACAACAGACAATTCGAGAATTAGAAAATTCAAGAAATGACAGTTATTTTCCTAACATTCAAGTTAATAAAACTCAAAAAATGATATTATAATAAATTTAAAATCAGTTGAGCTGGATTCAGGAAAAATCAAAGAAGTTAGATTTGGACATTATAATCCAAGCAAAGCGAAAATTGAACAAATACAATTTGGGCAGATAGGAATTTAAGCAAATCAGATATAACCAATTGCTTATATCTGATTTGCCTATCCTATTTGCCTGAACTTAGGCAAATAGGATTTAAGCATTGAGAATCAGGTAAATAAGATTCAGGCAAGCATGTCCTAATCTTTAAGGACTTTTATATTATTATGATATATTTCATGGATTCAGTTTGTTCCAATTATTAGAGGATGCAATGTTTTTTGTTATGACATGCTTTCCCTGTAATTATATTACTTAGGTTTTTTTAATTATTGCTACTATTTGTTAAAATGGAATGTATAACAAACTGCTTGTTTATTACACATTCCATTATAGCAAATAGATTTTCCAGAAAGAACTAAAAATCACCTATTTTCTGAATGCATTATTTATTCAGCATTTGAAAACATTGGATTTGTGTGTCAAATTTTAATATTGATTTAACCAGCACAAATATCATAAAGGAGTCATCATCTGAGTAATGTAACATTATTCATTGTTATATCATCATGTATCATAAATTAACTTATATCCATTTTTACATCACACTGACATCATATCATTGTCTGATATTATTGTGAAAAGATATTGACATTGATGCTAAATTTTAAGCACTGCAGTAAGCTATATGTTATTCCTATACTGCTAATACTTAGCACCATCTAGTGGCAAAAATATAAAATTTTTATTAAAAATTTAATCCTGTAGGATTAAAGGATATCGTCTCAAAATGACTTTTAATGGGAGATCATCACCAGCAAATTTCATGGAAATATATTAAGCAGATTAAAAATTTAATCCTGTAGGATTAAAGGATATCGTCTCAAAATGACTTTTAATGGGAGATCACCACCAGCAAATTTCATGGAAATATATTAAGCAGATAAGTTATTAATGGAAGACAGACAAACATGGTGCTATAACTCCTTTTTCTTTAGAAAATAGGCTAAAAATGAAATTTTAACTCTTACTTTACACATTGAATACTAGAATTTGGCTTACAAGTTTAACAAAGAATGAGGAAGCAGACACTTATGGTAATGTTACATTATTTATAGAAATTGAATATATGTTTTTCTTTATTACTTTCATGAGCTATATTTATTGTTAAAATTAAATCATTACCCCACTTTTTCCTAAAATATGTAGTTGAAGAACTTATGAAAATACTTCTTATGAATTTCTTTATAAAAATTAATTTCATTATAAGTATTTTAGGAAACATTTTGAAATTGAAAAAGCTGACTAAAAAAGATTTGTGCAATAGTGAAGCTGCCATTACTGCAAAAGCCAATGACAGCAATGATCATAAATCTGACCATAAAAAGTCAGGAACTCACTAAATATAATTGATACATGTGAAAGATTTCCTTAAAATATTTTTCAACAAAAAGCTATCAAAAGAAATGAAATCATGGAATGTTTCACAGATTATACTGGATTATTAAATTACAATGATTAATAGCCTTTTTGCATTGAAGACAATAACAAATCAATTGTTAATAGTTATGCCACTAAATCCATACATTTGTGTCATAGCAAAAAAAAAAAAAAAAAAATTTATATATAAATTTTATAAAATTAATATTATATTTATTAAAAAAAAAAAAAAAAAAAAAAAAAAACCTATTTCAATATTTGGTATACCTTAAAATTTGCACTTTGCAAATTTTTTTGAATTCCAATCAGACTGATTACTAAAAAAATTCATTAGGTACAAAATTTTCAAATACAGTCAGACCTCCATATATCAAACTTCTATATATCGAAATTCTCCACACATCAAATTTTTTTGTTAGTCTGAAATTTCCATTGAAATTTATTTCTATATATCTAAAAAAATTTCTATATATCAAAATTTTTAATTTCAGAGGCGAGGGAAAAGGATAAGGTAAGGAGTCTAGATCGGGTCTGGCTAGAAAAAGCCAATAAATAAACAAAATGGATGTGTCGATTTGTACTGTAGAGGGGGTTAGTGTAAAGTTCTAGGGCTTGTTTCGGTTTCGTATGTTACTTGTGTTAATTGGCTTTAAACCAAAACTGAACTGAGAGATTTTAGTTAGTCTTTGTTCAGTTCTACTAAAACGTTTACCATGTCAAAGAGAAAGTCGTTGAGTGTTGCAGAAAAAGTGGAATTGCTAAAAGATGTGGACTGTGGAGTGAGAAAAAAGATGTTGTGCAGAAATTCGGGATTCCACAAAGTACAGCGTCAACAATACTAAAGAATCAAGAATCTGTTTTAAAAATCATGAAGTTGCAGGAGCTGAAAGAAAACGATTAAGGACATGTAAGTACGATGACGTGGACGAAGCAGTGTTGAAATGGCTGAAGATGATGAGAGAGAAACATGCCTGTCTCAGGACCACTCAAAGGAAAAGGCAATGGAATATGCACAGAATTTAGGACAAGAGGAGTTCCAAGTAAGATCTGGATGGATAGACAAATTTAAGAAGTGTCATGGAATCAAAGAAAAAGTTATTTCTGGAGAAAGTGGCTGCATATGAGACAGATTGTAGCCAGTGGAAAACTACTAAAACCAATTTTACAGGAGTATCAGCCTGATAATGTTTTTAACATGGGTGAAACTGGACTTTTTTTTAAATATTTACCAAATAAGACTAACTTTTAAAGACGATAAATGCCATGGAAGTAAAAATAGCAAAGAACTTTTAAAGACGATAAATGCCATGGAGGTAAAAATAGCAAAGAACAAAACTGTTGTCCTTTGTGCCAATATGTCTGGAAAAGAAAAACTTAAAATTTTGCTTATAGGAAAAGCAAGCAGCCAAGATGTTTTGAAGGAGTGAAGTCATTAGAAGTTGACTATGAATACAATAAGAAATCATGGATGACAAGTGAGATTTTTGAGAAGTGGTTAATTAATTTTGATAAATTTTGTAGGTCTTTCTTCGATTTTACCAGCAATTTTAAAATTGCCAGTAAAATTGAAGAAAGTCCTACAAAATACTAAAAGAATCTGCCTTAAAGTAGCAACAACTGATGCTAGGAGAAGAATGTTCAAACTAGCAGAAGAGCAAAAATGACTAGACCCAATTAAATACAGCATTAACCCGGTAGAATTTGAATTACGATGGCCAGTATTACAAGAGGAAATAGAACAATTGAAAAAGAGATTTAGGAAGAAATACATCAAGAAGTTGAAGTGGCTATTCAAAGGCCAATTAAAACAGAACAAAAAAGAAGGAATGAAATTAGAAGAAACACTAACAGTTATAGGGGACATTGATATACCTAGCTTTGTAGAAAAGATTATTACAAAAGACCCTTCATACGCTATTGGAACTCTCGATAAAATCCATGAAAAAATACCCCAATTTGAAAAACTTTTAAGCAATATGAGTAGCATGGACGATACACAAAAAGAAAGACTTAGATGGAAATTTATAGAAGAGGAACTAAGGACAAGAAGAACAAATGCTGAAACCAACTGCAAGAAACAAGCGGAGAGAAGGATGATCAAACAAACTTATCAATGGCTCACAGCAAACAACTTAACTATTACAAGGGAAGACATATCCAAAAGACTGGTCCTGCTAGAGAGAGAAATCTATGACCAATACATGGAAGACTACATTCAACAGACAAAGGCAGAAAAACTAAACAAAGACCCAACTGTTACTCTAGTGTATAAACATGACAAACTGATGAGGAATCCAGACCTCCCGGACTTCCTGAAAGGAAACACAGTCAACAACCCAGCTTGTCCTAGACTATTCGGCTATGCCAAAACCCACAAGGACTCCCTAAAATTCCACCCTATTGTAGAAAAATGCCATTTGCCAACGTACAGCTTTGAGAGAAAGAGGGTCAAGTGGATCAACTCCAAACTTCTAGGGTACCAATACGTAGTAGGCTCGTCAGCAGAATTTATTGCTAGAATTAGAGATATGAACCTGACGAAAGAACCTATGTTTAGCACGTTAGATTTTGAGAAATTATACCCGTCTCTAGACATAAGCATGTCAGGGCGACGAAAGAACCTATGTTTAGCACGTTAGATTTTGAGAAATTATACCCGTCTCTAGACATAGCCCTGACATGCTTATGTCTCTACAGGTTCCTCCTGGAAAACCTCCCGACCCCTGAGCACAACCCCAAACTGTGTAGAGAAATAGCTGACTTATGTTGTTACTTTTCTTTTTTCAGGTTCAGTGGGAATTTCTATAAACAGACAAGAGGGGTATAAATAGGAACCCCCTAGCAGGGGTACTAGCCAAACTCTTACTACAATCAATAGAAAAAACCACAGCTTTGAACCTAATACAAGAAACAACATTGTACCTTAGATATGTCGATGACATCTTTATTATATGGTACCTAGAGGACAAAACAGAGGAACTGCAGAAAACCTTTGAGTCAGCCAATTTTGGTCTCTCACTCAACCTGGAACAGAAGGACCGCAACAGAATACATTTTCTGGATGTGCAGTTATTTTACAATCCTCCTAGCTTAAGTACAACTGTATATCGAAAACCTTCCAGTATAGAAGTACTAATTCCAAAATGGTCTTATGACATGTGGCAATACAAAAAGGCAGCTATCAGAGCATATCTTACCCACGCAATGACACACTGCAGTACAGAGAACCACCTAAAAACAGAAATCGATATCATAGCAATAGCACAGGCATAGGTACTCCAGATATCTAGTAAACAAATTGTTAAAAGAACTAAAGGAGAAATCTGACGAACAACGGCCAACAAAGTACCGCTTTTACAAACAACACAAGAAATAATCTAAATGATCGCGAACAATACCAAGTTATCACGGATACACTAAGTAGAAATAATACCGTTAAAAGATTGTTAAAGCATGCAAACAAGAAACCGACAGTAAAAAGAGCTAGCACAGTAGCGAAGCTTCTTAAAAACTGTAAAGATACTTATTGTAAAATACAACCAATCAGGAGTTTACCAAGTACCCATCATAAACCTAGACAAACAGGCTAAAGAAGTATATATTGGAGCCATGTCCAGAAATCTTAGAGATAGATTCAAAGAGCACAAAGCAGACTTTTAAAGGAAGGCCACCTAACTATAGCCCCTGCTAGGAGAGCGTATGAACATAACATCCAAATAGAATGGGACGAGGCAAGAATAATCCAAAAAATCAATGATCAAAAAGAGTTGCCAGTAGCGGAAGAGTTAAGAATCTTTAAAGAAACCTATGGTAAAGAGACAATTAACAAAAGGCAATCTTTAAACCTCCCCATCTTGGAAATATGCAATAAGGCATAGCATAGATGAGAATAGAACCAATTAAGTTTAAAGAAAACGTATGAAGGACCCTAATTTTGGACTTAGCTGGTTACAGGTTCCTCAAGAAAATATGGGGCAGTAATAAGCACATTTGTGAGCGATGTGCATTTCATTTAAAGAGAAATAAGGATTCTCAATTTAACACACGTATACCTTGTACTTTTTACTTTTAATGTCTTTGTTTATATTTATTTTATTTTAAAATTTGTTTATTAATGTTCTTATCTAGAGAATGTTTTAAATTTTGAATTGTATAAATATCGAATTGTTCGATTCCTAACGTATATGTTTCTGAGTTCTAGAATTATAAAACTTACAAATGAATGAGCTGATGAGGGCATATTAATGCTGAAAGCATTTCTCAATAAAGATATTTTTTGTTATCTTAAGAAGTTTATTTTTTCGTCTGCTCAAAAGTGCTGATTTTATAGTAATTGGATTAACCTAACCTTTAAGAACAGTAAGAAAGTTAAAAGAACTTATTATTGAAAAAATCAGACAATCTAACTTCAAAAATATTTTTAGTTTCTTCAGCTCTCTAAGATTTCAATTGAAAATTGAAATTCTGAAGAGAGCTGAAGAAACTGAAATTATTTTTGAATTTAAATCTGATTTTACAATAATAAGTATACCTGCTGAAGGCTTATTTTTATGGATAGATCAAAATTTTATTATAATTTATTCTGATAAAAGATGATAAAGCAAATAGTAATATAGAGTACATTTTCTTTTATATACTGCAAAATATAAAATGCCTGTTATGGGCATTTATCTATCAATATATCAAATTTTGTTTTTTCCATAACTGTCCATAAAATTTCAGATTCTATAATAGACATCTGCTAATCTACTATAAATATTATAAAACTAAAGCTTTCTAACTTCTAACGTTAACTGTTCATATTTTCATATTCCATATTCATATATTTCCATATATAAAAACAAGACTTCACTCACCTAAACTTTGTATCTTTAACGTATGTCCATAAATGTCAAAAAATGCCCATAATTGTTGTGTTTGATCCACATACATAATTGCTTGTGGAGGCTGATTATTCTTAGCAAAGTATATTGCTCCTATAATAAATATATAGTAAAATATTAATAAAATATTTTAATTAGAGCAATTTTCAATAGCAATAGTATTAATTTTAATTTCTAAAATTAAACTAACAGCTACTCTATTGATTTAATTATGGATGCTGATTATACTTTTGTTTATTTAATTGAAAATACTACATATTTTCAAAATTAAATAATATTAATAAAAAAAGCTTTAAAAAATTATAAAGAATTAAATACAATCATCTTAAACTAGTGCATTAATTTAAGCTACAATATAAGAATAAATTTTCTGAAATATTTAAATTTTATAAGAAATTGAAAAATGCAATACAGATAGTCCTTGACTTATGACCACCTTAAAATTTGTGTTTAATACCAAAACCAACTATTTATATTGGCTGTATAATAAGCTGTACTTTTGATAGTAGTAAAGATCATATTGATTAAAAAAAATCTAAATTACTATTAATTTTTTTATTATATATCATCATTTAATAAAAACTCATCAACAGTTATCATCATTGGGCATCCCAATTATTTTTCAGAGTTTAAAGTTTAAAGCGACAAGCAATATAAAACAAGGCTATCCGACCCACAGCCCGCATGCAGTCCACCGCTGTACTGGATGCGGCACAACATAAAATCATAAACTTCTTTAAAAAAATTGAGATTTTTATGTGCTTAATGAAGTTAATGAAGTTTTTATTATTTAAATACCTATCTACATTGTCTATTTCCATTTTCTAAAATATTTATTTTGGTGATTAAAATTTCTTGCCCCACTCAATGATTTTAAAAAATTTCTAAACGAAAAGAACTCAAAGATTATTATGCTATGACATTTATGCTTATTTTTCATGGTGAATATCATATATTGTACATTATTTATTAAATTTTTTGCTTAACAACTATCTTTTTTTTCATTTTACACCCCTTTCCAATTAGTTAGATTGTTAAGTGGTGCAGACAGTTCCAACCATGGGCTGCAACTACATTCGTAGAAGACCAGATAATTAAGGACAGGGATAGCTTAGTCGTTCCCGGAACCCCAAAAAACTTTTCAGGAGATGCTGGACGTGGGTCCTCCTGTATGGCATGTCTCCGTGTTACCATGTGGCCATCCGATCGCCTAACAATTATAGTTGGAATTAATATATTTTATGTATGGGCCGAGACAATTTTTTTTCTTCAAATGTGGCCCAAGGAAGCCAAAAGATTAGATATCCGATTTAAAACTTAAAATACAGTCAATTCTTGATGTTTGTCTATGTTCCATAAATTCTTCGTGAATACTAAATTAGCAAATAGTGAACCATTGTGTCTATGGGAAATATAGAGTTAGATTCCTGCAAACCTTTCTTCCCAACATTTTCATACATGTAAAAAGATGTTTAATAAAGGCCATTCTACAAAGGGGCCTAAAACAAATTTTGTATTTTCATACTTGGTTTGTGTGTGTTTTTCTGTTTACAGACATCTTATTTAATTTGTATTACATTACTTATAAATAATTACAGTATATGCAGTGTATAGTACCATATACAGCAGTGGTGGGCAATTATTTTCTGCCGCAGGCAGAATAAACAAACAATCTTCAGGCTGAAGTGGGCCGTATGAAAATTGGAAAGTACCTAAGGGCGAATTTAACCTTACAGTGCCGTAATTATGTAATGAAATTATTGATGATAACATTAATAAAAACTAAACTCCATTAACAATTAATAAAAACTACTTTGACATAAAATGACTACTCATGTTCAAGCAAGATTGATTTTTGCACAAATATATTCCTATCATCACATGGGAAAAGAATAATGGTTGCGCCAATATATCCTCTCACGTTCTTGTCAATCTCGCTACCATGTGTAGCCACTTTTGTGATACATGTGATACTTACACAAAGAATATATTCATGTGTCAACATTATTTTAAAAATATATTTTCTTGTGTTAGTTTTTTAGTTTCTGTTTGTATGCAGAGTCCAAATGCATCCATAGAAACTACTTTTCATTAGAAACATCAGAAAATAATTTGTCTTAAGAATTAATAAATTCAGATAATTTTCTTTAAAAATATAAGTATTTTATCAAACTGATTGATTGCTAACAACCTATTATATCAGAATGTTACCAAAATATTAGGTATCTACGTAATTAATTTTGTAAAAACAAAAATAATATCAAAATTTGGAGTAACTCAGTAGTACACTATTGAGTTACTCCAAATTTACCAAATAATGGATGCTGTCGCTAGTGTACCACTTACGTGTATACTAGCGACAGCATCCATTATTTTACACTACAAAATATCCATTATTTTATTTTTTCTTTTCGAATAGGACTTTACAAATCTGGTCCTTGAAACTTAATGTGTTATAGTTTATGCGGCGGGCCACCTTTTACAGTAAAATCTTTATTTAATTTTTAAAAACATTAACTATGTAGTAAATAAAATCTTATTTTTTATTGATAGTTCTTTGATGTTGCAAGATGTTGGTGTGACAGCTGACATATTGTCTTTCTGAACTGCGTTGAAAAACTATGTCACCCTTGTCTGCGTTGCTTTTTGCCTCAATCTTCTAAAATTTCGGCATAAAGAGCAAATGTGCAAGAAATTAGGCACATCAAGCATAGTGTCACATTCTTCTATGGGACCTGTAGACGATATCAACAGACTTTTGGCCGATCTGCGGTCTGTGGAGTGAGCAAGGATAGGTAATGAGAAATTTTCTGGCAAACTGATTCAGACACTACATTTGGTAACAAAATTTCATTTCTCCCTCTCTCTCTCCAGAGAGAAAGTAAAAAGGGTGTACATTGGTAACAGTATTTACGCTGCTCAGCGAGAATCTGATTAATTGTAAAAGCTCCGCAAATAACGATTTTGTGGTTACAAATAAATTTTTGCAAATACTCGAATACATGAATATGGAATCCACGAATAATGAGAATTGACTGTACATTAGAATCTAAATGTAAATAATTCAGCACAATTTCAAAAGTGGAAAACATAGTATATTTTACTAAACTTGAAGATCTTTCAGCTTTATTAAAGAAATCTTCAGCAAATCATACATAACGTATAAGAATTCGAACATAAAACTTAGTAAGAACATAATTTGAATTTAAAAATTAATATTATAACATTGTATAAAAAAAGTAAAATATACTGTAAAAAAAAAAAAAAAAGTCAAGTTTAGTAAAATATATTGTATTTTCCACTTTTGAAATTGTGCTGAATTATTTACATTTAATAAGAAGTGGGATGAAATTATGCATTAGAATCTAGTTTTAGGAAAAGGAAATTTCAAATTTCATTCTGATGTATCTTATTTTTGTAAACTTGATGATTAATTTTTTAGAACTTGAAATTAAATAGAAATATAAATTATGGTTATCACAATCTATAAAACAGTTATTAAATTATTAATTAAAAACAGAATCCTAGTTTAATTCATTCTTAGATAGTAGCAGCCATAGTCTAAATTTCAAAAAATGAGATTTTGGCAAATTTGGATTACCAATCTCAGCATACTACCTAATTAATACCACAGAAGTTATTACTAGTTAGATAGTATGAGAATGATAATCCATATGCCCATGATTTGTTATCCAGTTATGAATGTTTATTGTAGTGTAATGGTCCTCTTGCTGCACACATGCACCTAACGTTGAGTCGTTTATGTTATTATTTCTATCATTCTCCCTTGCATTAGCCTCATTATTTTACCATTGCACGTGCAGTGGTAGGGTGTGGGAACGTTGGGAGGAGATCGTCATGAGGGACTGTCATTATCCCACCATTATACTACATGTTCAGCAGCACTTTACTTCCTTTATTAATACTTATGTATGATTTGTTCAATATCTTAAATATATTCACATTTACTCATTTATATGTTTGATGTCATTTCAATAGTAATAATCTGAAAGATAGTACTATTAATCTATTATTCAGTCAATGCATTACAGTTTGTATAAATAATTATGGTCTATATAATTAGAATTTTCCTTTAGAAAAATTGCTACATATCATCATGGTATTTAAATCAATAATAAGACAAAGATAGAAATATTGCTTACTTCTAACTATTAAGTATTGTTAAAATAGGAATTAACAAAGTCCTAACAAAATAGAATAACTGACCGGTAGAGATTGAAACAGAAGTACCTACTTTAAAATTATATATTATTTCAATCAGCACTTCAGTAGGAATATTTCACTTAAAAAAATTACACTAAATTAGATATAGTAACATTTTCAATCGATTATCATCTTCAGCAAAATTTTGCTGAAGATGGCTTAATAAAGCTGTTTCAAAAGTGGATTTATTTCAAAAGCACAATTTCAAAAGTGGAAAATATACTGTATTTTCCACTTTTGAAATTGTGCTGAATTATTTACATTTAATAAGAAGTGGGATGAAATTATGCATTATATCTCTCATTTTTCCACTTCAAAAAAAGGTTTATTTATTTATTGTTATAAAGTCAAAAATTCACATTATTTTCGAATATGAGTTCCGTCATGGAACTAATGCAGCACAGACAATTTGAAGTGTCAATGTAGTGTTTGGAAAGAATGTGGCTAATGAATGCAAAGTACGTCAATGGTTTAAGAAGTTCCAATCTGGCGATTTTGATCTTCAAAATGAACTATGTGGGCAATCTGCAAGCTAGATAGATAATGATGAACTGAAATCTGTAGTGGAAATGAATACATCTCAAACTACACATGAATTAGCAACAAGGTTTTGCTATTCCAACAATATTAAATCATTTGAAACAAATCGGTAAGGTTAAAAAGCTGGATAGATGGGTTCCACATGAATTAAATGATCATCAAAAGAGAAATTGTTTTGAAGCTTGCATTTCTTTGCTGTCACAACATAGGGTGCATTTCTTTATTGGATGGTTTTCTCACTTATTAGACTGGTGGCGGTGGAAGTTGTTTATTTCTTTTCGAAAATGACACTGATGTGTTGTGTTATTCCTATGATTGAGTCAAAACTATCTATCCTTCCAATCACAGAAAAATGAAATATATCAATATCATTCTCGAGAAGTAATAAACAACTTCCGCCACCACCAATGTAATCAGTGAGAAAACTGTCCAATAAAGAAATGCACCCATAAAGGAAAACCATTTTTACACTGTATTATTATTATCTGTGATGAAAAATGGATTCTATTCAACAATTGCAAGCATTTGGCACACTGGTTGGATAAGATTTGACATGTCTGGATTTACTCCCAGACCATGTCGAGTCGAAGCCTCCCCCCCTCTCTACCACCACCCTTCTGGGAGAAGCCCAGAGAGTAAAGTCACAATGCAGTTCGTTTCGTTCTAGCCATTCTGAGGCAAAACACAACGCTCTAAATAAAAACTCCATCTATGTTAAATAAAGAACTTTTAATACTATTCAAGATTAAAGTTAGAGAAAAATACAAATGTAAATTCTCGTTAGAGAAGCTTCTACAAGCAAACCAACAAACACTAAGGCATAAAATGTAGAACTCTTCAAACACCATATCAGCCGGCTTCTTACAAACGTTATGGACAGACGGGAACAACCACCCTCTAGTGGCACAAGTCTTTTATACAAATAAAATTTTACATAATTATAGAAAAACATTTTTATCATAATACAATTATTTTGTTTCCACATAAATATATTAAATAAACCAAAAATATTATTTTTCTCTTGTTTCCTCTTCTCAACTTTAACTATGATAAACCAATCTTAAACACCGCTTCCAAGTCAACGTACCCTTCGTCAGACTTCAACATGGCCGCCTCCAACATCAACTCAAGGTAATTCACCTTTTTCACATTTCGCACTTCCATACACCTTACTTTACACCCCTCCGTCAAACAAAATGGTGCTGGGGAACTTCCAGCAGCATTTACACAGAAATCCAAAACCAACATCGAAGCAATATAGTCTTCGAGTAGTTCATTCAAACTTGACATTCTTGCAGTGCGAAGTTTCACTTTCAGAATAATCAGGAGAATACATAGTCGCCAATTCTGGTACTTCAACAGTTCTCACGGCTCTTCTCCTTCGACTTCTATGTCTAGACGAGGAACAAAAAGGATTAGAATCAACTTGATTAAACAACATTGATGGAGTCATATAAACTGCTAAGGGAGGGGGGCAGGCCCCTGATCGGGCGCCAATTGACAAGTCGCTGATTAGAACAAATGTCAATAATTCTAATTATAGCTAAGCCTAATTCTTATCTACCTCCAACGATAAGGTAAAACCTTAATGGAATCGTCCCACACTAAGTGTGTTTGAATAGACGCCTGGAAAAAGTAATTGCATTGGATTGAAGTAGCGTAATTAATCATTAAATAAAATAAAAATAATAAAAATATAAAAAGATTAATTTATGTAATAATAAAATAGAAGAAACCATATAGCAAAATATCTTGCATATATATAGAATACTAATAATGATTCTTTATGCACTACATCCAGGGTAGAGAAATATCTGACAAATTTTCATTTATAGCATGCATTTTATTCTTACTCTTTCATTATTAATTGGCTTAACAATTTTTGCTTTATTCTATTTTACTTTCAACTCTACTTCATAGCATTTTTTCATTAATGTGACAATGCGAAGCAATATCTCTCATGTTCCTTAAGTCTTTTACATAAAGCCCTGGAAGTTTAGCCTATATATTCCTCATAGCAATTCATATTTTATTAAAGCCAGAATTATGTAAATTCTGGAATATAAATGTGATAGTTTTGTCATTATAAATGCTGATAAGTTGTAGGCTAGCGTAACTCCTGTTTCCGATAAACATGGAAAAATATGTAATCGTGGTAAAGTCTAGAAATATATATTTTTTTTTTTTTTTTTTTTTTTAACAAACTGGGACATATTACGGTCCAAATCCAGACCTCTCCGGAAAAACTGAAAGAGTGAGACTGAATTGAATCCAAATCCTCCAAAATGGCAAGCAGTTACTTTATTATGCAACTTATGTGCTTATTCTTTAATATAACTATTTTTAGTGTTACAATAGTGTAATGCTAATCCAACATAAATATGTTTTGACTTACATAGGTGGATTGTTCCACAAAACCCAAACTGAGTAATATAGGTGGATAGCCTGTATACTACAATAATATACCATAAATTAACTGTTACATCATTAGGCACATATCCTATATTAATATTTTCATTAACTAAAGCCCCAAATTATAATGCATCATATTAGGTTCACATACCATACACTAACATTTTAATTCCTTAAGAGCTAAACTAATGCATCCCATGTTACCAACATCATACATCAAAACATCAAGTACCACTCTTTTCTTTTCACTAACTAGGGGAGTGCCAACCATGGCCCCTTCCGATTTTGCCGATTTTTACATATTTTGTAGTACAATCCTCCCGCAAAACTATGGTAAAGAAAAAATTATAAAATCTCTCTCTTATCTTCTGTAATAAATCTTTGATTTAAGTTGTCTCCAAGTTCATTTTAATCAGAAAAACTACTATTTTCCCATCCTTACCTATAATTGCATGAATGCGCAAGGCCTAAGCCTGTTATTATGTTAGATTAGTTAAGCCGCCATATCCTCAAGGGATATTTTTATCTGGCGGCAGCCATTTATAGAGCCCACCACAGGCTGGTTAACACCCATGACGAAATCAACCGGATGGTTGAAGGATTGAGTTATACGGGCTGGGCCCAGACCACTCTGAAAAACTGGAGGTATGGGATCTGGATTTGAACTCGGATCCTCCAGGGTGGTAAAGCCACAGCTTTACAATGCAGCTGCCTGACCGACCTGTCATTCTATCAGTTTGCAGGTCCCAGTTTGTTCTGTGAGATGTTTATTGTCCAAACACAAAAATCTTTTGCAAAAGTGTTCGTTATCCGATTTCTTCATAATCCGAACTGTTTGTTAATCAATCATCCACTGTATTTAAATTTGAAAGTGTTCTGTTTAAAACATGTTAAGTATCTTTGATGTTAAAATGCATATTTAAAAGACACTCAATTTTTTTACATAATACATTCCAATAGAATACATGTAAAAAAATTCACATAAATATACTACATTCATGGGAAAATAGAAGACTGGTTCTAGACCTAAAAAAATTCACGTTAGAATCTTATTATTTTTGTGCGCTTTGAACTTTTTATTTCATAAAGATTGCACATGTATATAAAAATGTATTATATAAAGTAAATTATCATTTCAAAAGAAAAATAGCATGTTATTTATTCATAAACACAAAAATTAGGCAAAATAATATGAGCTACACATAAGATTTTGGTTTTAACTTCTTAATTTTTTTATAACATTAAACATCAAGATACTCAAAAAAAAAAAAAAGAAGAAGAAGAAGAAGAAGAAGAAGAAGAAGAAGAAGAAGAGTTTAAAGTTTCTATATTCTTTTTATACCGAGTCATATCGCTCCATCATCGAATGCTGTTGTAGTGCAATGTGTTCGGCGTTTGATTGCTATCACGAACAATAAAACATCAAGAAGTTACTTTTCACTTTAAACACCAAACTCAAAATGCAGACAAAACAAATTCCCCTATTCCTACAATTAGGGGGAATTCATCAGAAATTTCTTTTCTAATTGGAATTGAAAAGAACATGGAGATGAATAATGTGAAGCAAGCACTGCATTTACTATAATACAAAAAAATTTTCTTCTTAGAATTTGAGTCGATCATGTTAAATCAAAATTATCCACTTTTCTTCTTTTTTTTTTAATCGAAATAAAGTGGATTATTGTATATTTTATTAATGAGAATTTATTTTTTGTAATTATTTGCCATATTCTTTAAACATTTCCGTCACAATTACATTCCATTATACATGTATTTAATGTTTGTGATGAAAATGTTTTAAATGAGTATGGCAAATAAAATTATAAAAAATAAATTCTTATTAATAAAATACATTATACAATAATCCACTCCATTTTCGATAAAAAAGAAGAAAAACTTATCACTAGAGGTTCGAACTCGCATCCTTTCTATCATTCGTGATATCAATCAAATGCCGAACACATCACGCTACAAACGCACTCGATGGTGGGGCGATATGACTCGGTATATAAAGAATATAGAAACCTTAAACCCTTTTTCGGGAATGCTTGAGAGGTGCATCGTATTACTTTACCATGGCTTTGTGGGAGGGGTTGTACTACAAAATATGTAAAAATTGGCAAAATCGGAGGGGGCCATGGTTGGCACTCTCCTTGTAAGTGGGCCAAACACATTCCCATGTTTCTGATAATTGGAGTAAATCTTGTGAATTTTTTCAATTTGTCTTGCACTTTCTAGCATTTGTAATGTCTTGGCTGTACTCTCATAATTACAATTTTTGCTTTATGACTTTTGCCATCTCTAAATCATGTTTTATTGCTCTTACTACCAATGCTCTATTACTGGTCTTTTTTTATATTCTGATATCCTTCTTCTTAAAGATTTAATTTTCTGAAATTTGGCTGAGTGTTTATATATTAAGACATACATTAAATAATTATATAAATTTAACGTTCTCACAATGAGAAGGCTTATTCAGTTCTATGGCATCTAAAGATGTCACAGAACTGATTTTCAATTGTTTTTCAGCTGTGCATTTTTAATCCTATTTTTATTTAAAGACTTTCATTTTCTGTAACTTTCACAGTTAATTATGATAGTTTTCAAATATTTTTATTATAATATTGTTGATTTTTTTATATTTTTTTTGTATATATATATATTTCATGTTGGTCTGCATAAAAAAAAGCATTTTCTTATATTTTGATTCAAATAAAATTAAGCCTACAATCAGGAAATTATATTTATTACTAAAAAACATTTTTGACCTAATTCTTAGGGTAATTTATTGTATGATTATCTCTAGGACAGTGGAGACCATTAACAGTAACTGTTTCGTAAAAGTTTTCATATAATTCATTCACGCTGAACATTGCTTTCACAGGCGGCGCTGTAATTTATGAAAGAGTCGAGAAGATTCGAATACGTCACGACAGTGACTTTATTCACGACTAATCGTGTGAAGTGTTCGACTCTTCTCGACTCCGTTCGTTGCCCATCACTACTTAGAATCTTCATTCAAATATTTTAAAGAACCTTGTTACTATAGTAACCTAATTAATTTGAATAAACATTTTTAAGTACGTCTGCACTAATTAAACATAGCATAAAATAAAATAAATAGGCTAAATAAATAAAATAACGCAAAAATAACAGTTAAAAATTCCTACGACGCCAGACCAAAATTCACACCAAACAGTGACTTTTTCTGGATGTGTTTGCAATTGTTGGGTCTCATGTGGATTGTTATCTCCCCAAATGCAACAATTTTGCTTGTTGACATAGCCATTCATCCAAAATGGGCCTCGTTACTGAAGATGATTTTCCATCCGAAATTGGGGTCCTCTTCCAACTGCTCCAGAGTCTAGTCAGTGAATGCTCGACGCTGCCTATGGTCGTTTACCTCTAATTCTTAGGTCAAACATTTTTTTGTCATGTATATTATTTCCTATTAATACGCTTCATTTTATATAATTTTATAATTCAGGTTTGTGATATGTATATTTTGACTTTTTATATAATTTTGCTTGTTTCATGCCACAGTCAAGAGATACATGTTGGTGAATTAATTGCACACATGCATGCTTGTGTTACAAATATCAATGCACATAATTCTCACATTATAAAATAATAACACGGATTTCTGTTTTTACACAATTTTTATTTAACACAGTTGAGCCAAATTCTAATAAGAAAAATTTTTTCGTATTACAGTAAATGCAGCACTTTCTTCACATTATTCACATCCATGTTGTTTTCGATTCCAATTAGAAAAGAAATTTTTGAGGAATTTCCCTAATTATATGTATAACTTCAATAGAGAATTTATTTTGTCTGCATTTTGAGTTTGGTGTTTAAAAGCGAAAAGTAACTTTTTGTATAACATATTATTTTGCATAATTTTTGTATTCATGAATAAGTAAGAAGTTTTCTTTTGAAACGATAATTTACTTTTATATAATAACTTTTATATACATGTGCAATCTTTATGAAATAAAAAGTGCAATACATGTAAAAATAATAAGATTAAATCATATGAAAAGTCATGTTATTTTTAGGTCATATCAAGTATTATTTTTAGTGATTTTTTTTTAGGTCTGGAACAAATCTTCTATTAGATACAGTATATTTTTTCTACATGAATTTTTTTTTTTACATGTATTCTTCAGGAAGCATATGTAAAAACAGAATTAAATGTATGCAATAGCAGAATGATTCCAATTAAGAATCATTCTGCTATTGCTTTAATAAATTCTTCTGCTATATTTCTAATTTATATAAACAAGTCATCTAAATATAAGAGTGGTTCCTAAATATTTTTATATATACAGGTAGGCCTCGATTAGTGCGAGTTCGAATAATGTGATTTCGATTAGTGTGACTTACAAAAATGATACTGTTTTTCAGTTAGTGTGAGCAAATATTCGCGACTTATAAAATTGATACCATTTTTCAGTTAGTGCGAGCAAATATTTGATTAATGCGGTAGGCCTCAATTAGTGCGAGTTCGAATAATGCAATATTCAATTAGTGCATATAAAATTGATACCGTTTTTCAGTTAGTGGAAAATATTCGATTAGTGCGAGTTTTAAGCACAGACCAATCTTACTAACAAAGCTCCTTTTATGATGTCAATTCGATTAGTGCGACTTAAAAAATTGATACCGTTATTCGGTTAGTGCGATTAACGTTTTTGGGTTAGTGCGAGAAAATATTCGATTAGTGCGAGTTTTAAGAATAGTTCTTACTACAAAAGCTCCTTTTATGATGTCAATTAACAAATTACCGTTAATTTTCGTTTAGTAAAACTGGACAAGGAGCAGTCAAAGAACAGTCACACAGCTTTGAAGGGGGTGAAACATCAGAAAGATGGGCCTTTTGTCATTAACTGTTATATATATTGTTAAAGTCCTATTTAATAACATATTCTTAATTAAAAATGCAGTTTTGTGTAAAATATTTTGAATTTTATTGTAGACAGTATCATGAATTTTATGTATTAGAAGCAAAACTTAGAGAATTTCATGGAGAATTACCTGATATACAGTTACCTCCAAAACGATCTTTAGGTAATAAAGGAAAGCAGTTCCTTGAAGCAAGAAGACCAGCATTTGAAAAATTTTTACAAGTATATTAATTTTGTGTGTATATATACAACAATTTATAAATTAGAATTAATATATATATATATTAAATTTATATGAATTCAGGATTTATTATCACTTCCCACATTACAAGGTAGTGAATTACTATACAGATTTTTAAAATCAAGAATAGAATTCAAGCCTGGATTTCTTCCAGAAATTAATCTAGGTAAATATAATAAATTATACCAAATTTATTGTTTTTTAAACAGTTTTCATATGTAATGCTGTTTTTTTTTTATGTAAAATTTATTTTTTTTTTGTTTTGAAATAGAGACCACAAAAATAGAAAAAAATATATTTTTTAATTTAAGAAAACATTATTATTTAACATTTTTACTTTGGTTATATGAGAATTTTGGTTATTCTAAGCTAGGCATGGGCAATTTTTTCTAGTTTGGGGGCTTCTCTAGTTTGGGGTAAATTATCATTCTGTCGCCAAGTCAAGGACCGGATCAAATTATTAAATAAAATAAACTTTATTAAATGAATTCAAACAAGTTGCTAAAATTAATTATAAAGATAAAAATATTATAATCTGATTACTATGTTTTTAAATCGAACATCAAATCAAAAATGGTAATAAATTCTCTATTGCTATCCATTTTACATCATATCGACTATAGTTAACTCTAACTGAAAAATCTCGTCGATCATTGAATTCAGCTTTGAAAGTTCTTCTTTTGTTGAAAAGATTATAGTAGAACTATGAATAGAACATACCATCATGAATCCAACCAACTTCAATGAAATGGCTCAGGGCCGGATCAAATGAAGTAGAAGGCCGGCTCTGGCCCACAGGCCGGGGTTGCTCATGTGTGTTCTAAGCAATAATTTTTATTTTAATCCATGGCTACTTTCTTTTTCAAAATAGAAAAAGAATATTTTTAATATTTGTAAATGTAAACTTGACCTAAGATTATTTTTGAGACTAACAAATAATAAATCCATAACAAATATCTATTTAGAATAAACTGATAGTATTTTGCTAATACGTTATTAAAATGATATCAGTTTTAAAACAATTTTGTATCAAAGAAAATATACTCAAAATATTATAAAGCAAGAAAAATTCTGCATAAATAAATTTGATACATATAAATAATTTATTAAAAATGTTAATTAAAATGTCAAAGTTTACTGATAAAAAAATTTGAACTTGGAATTGAATTGTGAATGATATTCTATTGTTTGGAGCATGAATCTTGAATTAAAAAGAAATTAATTTAAAATACTACAGTTAATGATGATTTTTCTTCAGAAAATTTTAGATCTGAATTATGTTAAATTTTTTTTAATAATAACTTTATTTTCTTACATAGTATCAAACCAAGAATTATCAGCATAAAAATGCTTGATATAGTCTGTAGTTAATACAAATGGAAAATAATAATGAAAATTAAATAATTATGGTACTAAGAAAATCTAATAAATTCATAGCTGTTTTAATAAATCTTAATATTAAATAAATTCATTATAATTATTGATTTATAAAAGTTATATTTAAAAACATTATTTAATTTTTAGAATAAAAAAAAAAAATAGGGATTTTAAAATTTTATTATAGTTTTAAAGAAATGTATGGTAAAATCTATTTCAGATTCTTATTATTCTGAATGATGTTTTTTCATACAAGATAAAGTATTACATTCTGTTGTTATAGAAATAATATGAAATTCTCCTCTTTGATTTATAGGAATTAGTTATGTTTCTGTTAGATATAAATCTGTTATTTGATCAATGACCTTGAACTATGATGATTTTTATTATTGGCAAATGAATGTAATGCTATTGAATTGAGAAATTGCAGGTAATTTGAGGCAATTTGTATAATTTAGCAATTGATATTGTAAGAACTATTATTAATGATAGAAAAAAAGTGATGATAACAAATCAGTTTTTAAAATTTAATAATTAAAAATTTCATATTATAACATCTTTAAATACAATATTTTTAAAACCAATTTTATTTTTGTTTCAAAACTGGAAATGATTTAAAGAATTTTAGATTGATTTATCTCAAAAGCAAAGATTTGAATTGCCTGATTAAAATTTAGTTTGATTATAATACTTACATCTCAGAATTTTGATATTAGTATTTGAAACATCATCTATTTATAATCTTATTTAATAATACAGATAGTTTTTCAATTATAAACATATATTGCATTTATAAATTCTGTTTATAAAATGATAGTGTAAATTTCAAATTAAAAATTTGCTTTCAAGTCCTTAATCATTGTAACCATATATATTTATTGATTGGACTATCAACCATTTATTATATCAGAAATTTAAGTATAAATATCAGGCTATAACATTTAAGATTTTGATGTAGCTTTATCATCTTGGTTTTCAAAAAATTTCTAAACAAAGTTTCATGCATGTACAGGAATACCTTGCATAGTGCAGTTTTGAACAATGCGGGTTTTGGTCTAACACGATTTTTATTATTACCAAGGAGATTGATTATTTTACATATCAACAGTAGCAACACTGATTGGTGACCCCCATGTGCTACAGGTGACATTCAAGACCTACATTTATGCAGTACTTTTTTGATTGGCTCTCATGTAGACACGTTCTTTCCCCGCTGCATTTTATTTTTTACGTTAATATTAGCATTTAATATTCTTTTATTATTTAACCCAGCATTGGTTTCATGGGACTGAAACTCCTCAGTTACCACTCTTGGGAGTCGGACTGAAAAATTTTTTTTCGAAAAATTGGAAAAAATTAGAATTTTTTCTAAATCTCTAGATCCTTCCTAATGCATTCATTACATATTGCAAAGCATTAAAATCAGCCATAAAAAATATGTGGACTGACAGTCCTTCCAACAAATCTGTCTTGGTGCAAATTACATAGATTACCAAAATTAATAGTTTCTAAAAATAGTTTGCATTTCGTAGCGTGGTCATCGCTTGACTAGTGTCGCATTTTGATGCATGTAAACAAACTATTAAATTTGTGATTAGATAAAAGTTTTTTTGAATAAATATAATTTCCTTACTTTTATATAATTTAATATATTATTTATTTGACTCCAGATTTTTATTTAAAGCTCTTTATTAAATTTTGAATAATGATTTAATATCACTGTGTGCAGCTATATCTCTCTTTTGATTATAATAATAAATTTATTAAACATTTCATAAAATTTCTAATAGAAATTGTTGAATGTTTAATTATACAATTAAAAAGTGAATATTAGAAGATAAATTAATAAATAATACTCAAAGAAATCAGTGTTTAGTTCTAGTTGGAAATAGCATCCACTTACGTCATAAATTCGGACTCCAATATGAAAGTATATAGTGTTTAATATACCCTCAACCTTTCTGTTTAAGAAAAAACACAAATTACTTTATCATTAACAGTAATGAAAAAATTAATTTTTGAATGTTTATCTTCATAATTATTAATATTGTTCTGTATATATATATATATATATATTATTTATTTATTTTTTATCCTTTAGCGTGTGACAAACAAAACTAGTCATTCATCATAACTCTCTCTAACTTAAAGAGATAATAAATACAAGTCAAGGTGCTGACGACATCCTGCAGACAAATGTTCCATCAACGCATTTATCCTCAACCCTTAACGTCTACAGTTTTGGGCAAAACTTTTTTATTTTTTCCTATATCGATTCGTGAACTTAATTGAGATCACATCTTAACGCCAGATGCTGCCATGACAGGTGACGGTATATCTTGAGAAGCAAACTTGATGAGAATTCTTGCTCTCTTCTCGAGTAGAAAGTGCACAGAAACACAAACGTCTGTATTAAAACCCGAATTTTTTTTTTCTTTTTGATATATGGATGGCTTATCTGTAGACCATATCGATTTTAAGACGTTTCTAAATATATATCATATATATTTTTGGACTTTATCGATTTCTTATGTAGTTTAAAAGATATCTTACAGGTTGCGGTTAGCTTACTTGAAAGAGAATATTCAATTTTAATGGGTAATCTGGTATAAGACGGCTTTTAAACTACTGTAATCTTACATCTAAAGGGTTTACAAAGAGATACTTTGTCAGGAAAATATTTAAGACCATCGATACTTTCTATAAACAACCTAATGGAAGTTTGTAAAGTTTATAAATAGCAAATAAATCCTGGATAATAACGGAAGAAAGCAATTGATACGTATATATATATATATATACAGACTTCCTAGTCTTCAAACAAACGGCATTTCATAGAATGGTGCCATAAAGAAGCCCTTGAATACGTGATTAAATTAAGTAACATAGTTTGATAGAAAGCAGAGGCTAACGACCTTTCAGAATTTGCCGTTCTTGAACACAAAGTTCCAATAGCACAGAGAGAGACTAAAGTACAGTTACCAATTACAAGTGCCGTGAATAAAGTCTCCGCCATGAAGTTCTGTGAATAAATATTCTTGCAATGTGCATTGCCAATTACTCTGCAGGTGTCCCTGTAGGAAACTAGCTTGATGAAATCTCATTGTCGTTTTCTGAATATGGTAGCCAGCTTCTTATTCTCTTTATATATCATCTGTTTATCCTCATCGATTTAAGCCGCTCGCAGTCGAGATAAAAAAAATTCAAGTTGCAAACGAGGAGATTTACTTAGTATAAAATTTAATTATTATTAATCTTAATAATACTGTATACACATATATATATATATATATTTTTTTTTTCTATGGGAGATTTATCCTAAATGAAGTAAAGTCATCTCGAAAGCGATCGTAGAGAACATGTGGATAAAATCCCTTGGGAATGGTAGCAGAGATCTTTAAGAATTTTTTTTTTAAAGAAAGAGGAAAAAAAAAACATTTTTACGTTTAAAACCACTAATAATTTAGTCATCAGAAGTCCTTAAGAATTCCTAAATAAATCACCATCAAAAAAAATATTAATTTATTTATAAATTCTTCAGGATTTTTTACTTTATTTTTGGATTAAGTGGAGAAGACTTTATAAACCGAAAACTTCAAATAAAAGAGGAAGCAAAAAAGAGAAAAAAATCAACTTTTTGAATAGAATTTTTCTCGAATATAATGGATCATTATTATTCTCTATAACCCCGTATTGAACAGTGGAAAAAAATGTGGATGAAATTCGATATATACCGAGCCGACTGGCATTTTATTTTTGAACCATATATTATTATTATTATTATTATACAGAGAGAAGAGTTTATTTTCTAAATTTATAAAAAAAAGAAATAATAATAAAATTCTTTTTCTTCTAAAAAATAACGAAAATAAATTATCTTAAAATCGTTGGAAAATATCATTTTACTATATGGAATTTCCAATTACATCCGGGGAAGGAAAAAAAGTTTTTATTTTCCGAAGAAATTCTATCGTGTGCAATAATTCTGTACTATACTGTATGTATACGATAGCAAAGCTAAATAATAGTACAGTAATGTTAAACAGTTAACAGCAAAAAGCCCATCTTTCTGGTGTTTCACCCCTTCAAAGCCAAGTGACGGTTCTTGAACTGCTCCTTGTCCGGTTTTACTAACCGAAAATTAACGGTAATTTGTTAATTGACATCATAAAAGGAGGCAGAGCTTTGTTAGTAAGACTGGTCTATACAACTCGCATTAATCAAATATTTGCTTGCACTAACTGAAAAACGGTATCATTTTTATAAGTCACACTAATCGAATATTGCATTATTTGAACTCACTAATCGAGGCCTACCTGTACTGTAATAATAGTTGCAATACAGATTTAATAAATAGCAACAATGTTCATTAATTCTATAAATAAATGATTTTTGATTTTTGTCATATTGCAATAACTCAAATTATACACTTTATTTTATGAGAGTTATATTTCCTGCTTTGTAAACAAGTTGTACTTACACTATACTATAGTCAAGACCCCAAATTTTACAGGTTTGAAAATTTATATTTTAAAATTAAATTTTATATATAGTATTTGTAGAAAGTACAGTGGGTGATTGGTTAACAAACACTTCACAAAACAAACTGTGGAACCCGTGGACTGACAGAATGACAGGTCAGTCTGATGGCTGCGCGGTAGAGGCGTGGCTTAACATTCTGGACGATCCAGGGATCCCACTCCTCCAATTTTTCAGGAGGGATCTGGGCCCGGCCCATTGAACACCCATCATTCCAGTTGATTTCATCATGTGTGTTAGTCAGCCTGTGATGATGGCGGCTCTAAGTGGCCGCCTTCAGATAAAAATATTTTAAGCAAAACTTTGGTTGCTAAACAATGTCAGAGCATTGCGAGAACGAGGCCGAGCGCAAAGAGTTTTAAGGTTGGTTCTAAGTTAATGCAGTATATATTTCAAATGTTAAACAAAACTTTGGTTGCTAAACAATGTCAGGGCATTCCGAGAACGAGGCCGAGCGCAAAGAGTTTTAAGGTTGGTTTCCACTATCCGCGCGGAAAGCGGAACGGTCAAAAACCGTTGCAGATAAACGCGAGGGTAATTCCACTTGCGGATCCCACAATCGCGGTAAGCATCGCTTTCCCCAAGATTCTTAGTGCCATGATTTATTTCATGTAAAACAAAATGGATGCTAAGCAACGAAAGACACTCACTCACTGTTTGCGAAATCATGTTAACAGTTGCAGTAAATGAGGAAACTGAAACAAAATCGAGAAAGAGAAAATGTTGGACCGAAAATATTTATAAGAAGAAATAGGAACAATGCAATTATGCAATTTTGATTTAAAGAGATGAGATTTAATGACAGAGAATCCCATCATCTTGACTTTCAAGTTGCCAACTATTCAACGTCACAAAATGCATGGATTTCAATGGTGGATTTTACCGTCGCGGAAAAGTTGAATCTATCTAGATACTGTTCGTTAGCGGTTTTTAGGCCGCGTATTTTCTGCCGCGGTTCCTGCTAGTGGGAACCAACTTTTAGTCGCAGTCATCGGTTATGGTGGCAGTCTCCTAGTCTATCTTTTAGTATCTCAGTCTCCTATCTTTTAGTCTCCATATGGTCTGCCTTATTTTTGTATTTAATCAGCTTTTACTTTGTGTAATATAATAAATTATTTATTTTACAAAGGCATTATTCTATTAATATCTACATATAACACTATCCAATTAATTATTTCTTATGACAAAATGAACAGCTTGCCGTTATTATCTGATATATACCATTGTAATAAAAAATTACTTAACTAAATTCTTATTGTCGTATCCTAGATGACTAAAGAAAGATCTTGATTAAAACCAAAAAAAATTGTTGAATAAAAATTGGTTAGCCAAAACATGAAAGTTTTGGCTACATGAAAGTAGTATCGCACCTTTCCTATACGTCTCTCAGTTGATCATTCCAATTTAGTGATTTTAAAAGATTTAAAAATATAATTCTTACTTTGAAGGGTAAATTTAAAAAATGTCTTAGGCATAATATGACACTTATAAACGTTTGAATTGCATTATTGCCACTATTTACGTTAGAATATGGAGTTAATCAAATTGGCTTCTGAAATAAATTATTTATTATTCGATGGTCAAAAAAATTTTTGTCATTTAGTGGTGTTAAGCCTAACTATTAAGGAAATTTATTTTTAATATAAATAGTTAAGAGTCAATCGAATGTTTTGATACTAAAATTTAAAAAAGTACAAAAAGTGGAGTTAATCGATTTGGCATGTGAATGGCTCAAATATCGAGTTGTGTGAGAGATACTAAAATTTAAAAAAGTACAAAAAGTGGAGTTAATCGATTTGGCATGTGAATGGCTGTGTGAGGATTGCTACAAATTTTAATCGAGTTACAGCAAAACTGTGTGGTAAAAGTAAGTTCCGTTTCTCAAAATCGGAAATAATATAATAAACTGTATATAAAACTCGATCAGAGAAGCATAAAAAAAAGGCTGCTGATTGATAGTAAATCACTTTTAATGATTATATTGATTTATTGTTATTTTTGATTCTTTACTTTTTGAACAGAAGTAAATAATAGGTTGGTTTATCTGTCAATGCGATATTTCAGGTAAATATTACCGGTACTCGATTTGAATAAAATTCGTATGTGTTATTGTGACGAGTCAGAAAACTAACATTATTAAAAATGGCCGATATGGAGACGATATTCTGATATAATAAGAGAAAACTTATTCATACTTCTCAATTATCTTACGTAATAATAATATCTTACGTAAATATTATTCGATATAATTGAAATTTAGATATATATAGAGCAGGTCTCTGGGGAGCCAAACCTATTAAAAATGATCGATAGGAGATCATAGCTCTAGATGTCTATCTCCTTAAATGATATTTCATGCGTACATCATTCAATTTAAATGAAATTCATATATATTATTATTACAATTAGTTAAAGAATCAAGTGAGCTGAAAATGTTCAAAATAGATTCATTATCTTAACATAATAATAAATCGATTTCTATCATTTGATAATTTTCTAAAAAGATGTAAAATCTTATAATGGAAAGGATTATTCACATGATCGATTCATCGATCTTAACTATCATTTGAAATTAAATATGAAAAAAAATCTTAATTGAGAAAGTTAACAAATTTTCAATATTTATTAAAGTATTGAAAGCAAAGTTAACTTCTCCACATAGTTTATATGCATTAAATATTAATTAAAAACTAGATTATTTTAAACTTGCATTTTATTTAAAATCAAGTAATAGATTTCGTTTTAAAATGCTATATTCATCGAAGATCTGTTCTTTTTTTTAATAAAACTATTATTCTTTGATTAATTCATTCTATTGTTGAATTATTATTAATTTTTCTATTCTTTTCGAGTAACATTATTTCAATTATTAACAAAATGCAAAATCAGTAGAGATTTCAAAATTTTTAGAGTTATAATTGCTTGCGTTTTTATTAAAACAAATTCATTTTTATCCCTGCATTCTTTATTATTATTATTATATCACTTATTGAATACATAATTATTAATTTCTTGCGAATAAAATATTATTCCAATTGAAAACATGAAATTCAAGTTTTATATCCATTTTTTTTCGAGTAACAATAGAATGAAAATTTTCTTATTGTGTTAATTTTAATCTTTCAAAATAAAATTTTAATTAAATTTTAAAAAACAACGAAAACGTTTGTAAACTTAGAATAATATACCTTATACTGTGTTGAAATTTAGTAGTTGTGTAACTTAGATGAAAATAAATAACTGTTTAAAATTTGAATGCTCTGTAATATATTGTTCTTGAGATATTTTCACATTGTCTGACAGACAACAGACATAAAAGTATTTACATAAGATCACGGTTGTAAAAACTTTTAATAATTAATTATAATTCACGCGTGACAAATAGTTTTAGCGATCGTTCATTTATTAAAACAACATAAAACATCATTTTAATGATCCAAATTGTCCTATTTTGTAACGGTATCACATAGGATTTTAAAAATAAACATATGTCTTCATAATTAAAAAAGATTCGTCTAAAACTTGAATGTTCTGTAATGAAAATATCTGATATGTAGATGATAAACAAAGTGAATATATACGCCTTCTACATTTTCTGAAAAATTATTTATATATTTCTAAAAGTTAAATTAGTTTTTATGAAACTTTATAAATTGATAGATATTATTTAATTTCTTATTTCTTAAACAATATAAGTTTGATTCTTATTTATTCATCTGTTATTTCTTTATTTCGAATATATACGCCTTCTACATTTTCTGAAAAATTATTTATATATTTCTAAAAGTTAAATTGGTTTTTATGAAACTTTATAAATTGATAGATATATTTAATTTCTTATTTCTTAAACAATACAAGTTTGATTCTTATTTATTCATCTGTTATTTCTTTATTTTGATTTAGTTTAGTTTTAAAATTAGAACATTTGAACCAGAATTCAAATGTTTTCAATTAAATCTAAAACATTGAAATTATATCGTTAATAACTATTCAAATTTTCAATATTTTAAGTTTTTGACATCTATATTCTGCATACACTCTATATTTATTCGACATCGACATCCTACATTATATAACTTCATAATGCAGAATCGATGAATGCAAAATGCAGAATGAAGTCTCTTATAATAAATTAGCTAATTAAAAAATTATATACGATTATAACGATCATCTTTAAACATACATATTCACCAAACACATATACAAACTCTTAAATATTATAGTAATATCAATTAGTTAAGTCACTTTGTTTATAATATTAAACAAACATTAATCTTGAATAGTGTTTCCGGAAAAAAAGTCCATATATTTATTAAAACTGCTTGCAGATATAAGATACATATTTCTCCTTCATTTTTATTGAGCAAATATGTTATTTATTAAAAATATAAATTGGCCATTTTGTGTCTTATTTCTATGTGCATGAAAAACTAAAAAATAAATGTACATTAACAGAATATTTTACAATAATCTGATTATGATGTTGCTACATCAAAACTTCATTTCGGGAGGATTTTATCAATTGGATTCTTAGATACAAGTAAATAACCACGGTCGGAGAAGCAAGTTGCATTTAAATATATATCATAAAAATGAATTATTATTAACTAAAACCTACCCTCAAAAATTTAGACAGATTATTTTTAGACTATCTTTTTCTATAAAATGATTTATTTTTAGTTTTAATAAATTCTCAACTGAAGAAGTGATATGAAATTGTTTACTTTATGAAAAAAAAATCTATTTATCATTTTGCAATTATATTCTCACTGATAATTAAATAGTACTTTATATCATTTCATATTAAATCTTTATTAAATTCATAAAAGTTATAAATTTAATTATGAAAACTTTAAAAAATAAATCGAATAGTAATGTTTTTGACATTTGATTTTATGAATTACAGAGAAAAAGATGAATAGAAAACAAATATGGAATTAGATAGTGAGCAATACTAAATATCAATGAATTAATTCAATAATTTTTTTATTACTGGGTCTTTCAGGAAGAAATTTCCTTGAATTGCATATAAATACTGAAATGATTAATATTAAAAATCATTTTCAAAGTTTTGTTTCTTAGAAATTCAGAATGGGCCGCTTATCAATCAATTTTAAAATTTTCAAACAATATTGCTTAAATCCATTGATTTATTTTCTTCATATCATCGATTTTATTATTATAAGTACTATTTTCATAAAACATAAATTATAAAAATTAATAAATGCACGTTTAGGCTGAACTCACACGAATCACAACAGAACCACGCCACAACCACAAAACGGTGGTTACCGTGTGGTTGGGTTGTGGCCGAAATCACTCGCAAACCACTTATATGCGCAGTCGGTAAGGGACTGCGCGTATATATACGCAATCCGTTACTGATTGCTGATTGACAGGAAGCGCTGTCGACGACTAGCGCGGTCAGTATGTTGCACTGTGTGAGTTGCGCTCAACCACTGACGACCACAATTTTGTGGATGATATCGACCACAAGTTGTGACAGCCGTTGAAACCGACTTCAGTTTAGTGGTCCTTCTGAGTTAGATTATGCGTTTCTATTTAAATATAATTATAATTCAGACCGTCCACAAGCAACCACCGTTTTGTGGTTGTGGCGTGGTTCTATTGTGGTTCGTGTGAGTTCAGTCTTAATGTAACAGTATAAATGCATTCGAAATTCTTGCATCAGTTGACGTTAAAATAATTATATTAAACGACGTTAAAATAATTATAATTATTATATTATCCATTGTGATGTCATCTATTGTTTTAAAATTGTAGTAATGTGATTGTGACGTAATGCTGTTCTTACCTCACTGGTCATTGATATGACCAGTGAGGTAAGAAAACATTGCTGTGATGTAAAAAATATAAAAAAAAAACTAAATAAACGAAAACCAAAACAATAAAAACTAACCTAACATGTGTAATATAATATTTTTTGTATTTTTTTTAATTCAACATATTTCTGTATTTTTTATATTTCACAAAATAAACTTTATTTTTCTCAATTTTTTTAATATGTATTATCAGAGCGGCAAAAAAGAGTCCGCCCTGATGATGCATGACTTATTCTCAATTATTCAAAAACAATCATTATCAATTATTAAATTATGGCTCTAAATGGTGTTATTTAATATATTAGAAACAGCAAAATTTCCATATTGCTAACTTTCAACTAATAAAAGCTTTTCGATGTTTATTGGTAAGTCTGAGAGATGCTTTGTTTTTCCAACAGGAGAAATCGTGATCGAATCCCTAGTACACCATTTCTTGACGACTTTTTTCTGTCCTTAAGTCTGGTTTCGGACCATCGATCACTATTCTGTATCTCTGGTATCGACCAAATTCGGTCTAGCCAGTTAACGGTTCTTTCGCTCCATAAAGCTAAAAGTCAATTTTTAGGTAACTAGAAACCAATATCTATAAATAAGAATTATTCAAATGTAAAAGTATTATACATTCCATAAGTTCGAATTCATACAAATTTGAATACTGAGTAATATAATATTTTGAATTCTTTATTAGATATCAGCGAAATTTAATACAGTATGAAATATTATCTTATAATTCGTTATGCTTAAGTATTTTTAGTTAAATTTATTTTAAATTAAATGCAACTTTGTATTTTCTTTATGATATTCATCATTTTAATGTTTATATACAGCTGGTTATTTACATTCTATGTAGATTTTATATAGTTTAAATAAAATATTTAAATCAAACTATAGATTATTTCAGTGAACTGAGAACATAAACTATTATCATAAATATAAAAATAAGTCTTTAATTGCTAAGACGATAAAAATTTTCAACTATGATTCGAAATTATATATCTACAAGTGAGACAGATCAATGCTAAAGTATAAAAAAGAAAATAGCTTTATTTAAATGATAGTTTTGATAATTTAATAATTAATTTTAGAAATTTACCATTTTTTAAATCCTATACATAGAAGAATTTAAAAATTTAAGTAATGAATGATTATAATTCAGAATTTAATTTGATTCTAATAAAGTATTAGGTTTTATACTTGATTATATGTATATATTATTTTATTCTAGATATTTAAAAAATGAATATTGATGAAATTAATAGTGTTATTAATATGATATTTTTAGAATTGCTATCACTTCATGTATTAGATCACATTAAGTACTTTAAAAGATTACATATAATTTATGTGAAATTATTCAGTAAGATCACGCTATTATCCAATTTTCTATATACTGTACTTAAACTTCCAGAAATAGTTTAATGAAGTTTCAAATAACGTTTTGTAATTGCCGACATCATAAATGTATTTTAACACGAAAGATGTTGACGAAAAAATTAAAAATAATATTCTCTAATATTCTGTACCTGCTTTATATATTTATATATTTATATATTTTCATCCTGCTTTATATATTTTTATTTCGAAGAAAGTTGCATTTATCTACTTTAGACGTTTCTATGAGAATTACAAAATAGAGTAATTTTTTAGAATAATTTGTTTAATTCGTTTTTGCCTAATTTGTTAGAATTAAAATTTGAAGCAATAATTCTAATTTTAGCAAACAAACATATATTTGTTGTAATTCTCATCAGAAAATTTCATATGAAACGAATATTTATAATTTAGGATAGAACTACAAATAAGTGTGAAAAATATGATAAAGTTATCGATGAGATCATAAATTTTTTATATTTTTGATATTGTAAATACGATTTTTCATGATGAGACTGCAACTAAATTTTTGTTACGTATCGCATATTAGGATAAAATTTTGCTATATATGAAAATTACGATGAAATTTCATGCGACATGAAATTTCATCATGCGTCATGCAATTTCATCGCAAATAACTTACTATGTGCTTATCTCTTACTATTAAAAGTACTGATTTAATATAAATATTTTCATAAAATGTAACACAACATCTCAGCGAACAAACTTACGAGAACTAGCACAACAACCGAAATGAATTTTCGCCAGATAAGTTGAGCATAAAAATGAAATTAAATTTTTTTTCTAGAATTATGGTCTCCTCAATTTTCCGTTCACCGCTCCTGTTGAATATTGGTATTTTCCTCACTCTTTCTTCTGACGAGTGAGAAAAATATCAACTTTCAACAAAGAGAATTCGTCTTTCTTTTTCATCTACGGAGTTTAAAATATATTTCTGTAGGATTAATTAAATCTGTAGTTTCATCAGCCTAAAAGCGTCGACATTCAACTCCTTATATTTCTCCCTTAATGGAAATAAAATTGGTACCTTGAGATTAAATCTCGTTAAAAGATATCAGATAGTTTTATCTCGAACTGCCCTTCAGAATGATAATATATATTTTAATCTGTCATCTATAGTTATCCTAAAATAGTACATATTTTGAAAAAATAAACAAATAACTCATCTCAGAATTCTTGCTTACGTTTTTTAACATGGATACCAAACCCGTATTAAAACAATAGTTTTAATACTTTTTAAACTGCTTGATTAGAATTAAAATTTCGAGAAAAAAAGCTTATTCACTTTTTATGAATTATAATTACAGTAAATAGTATAAACTGACTTTCAGAAAGAATGCAAGATCCATATAAACATCATATATAGTACTTAAAACTGATAGACAAATTTTATTCTTTATGAACAAACTCCATAAACATAAATTTTGATTTTTTGCATTTTCTGATGATTAAAAATGATATCAAAAATAGTATAACTTTTTCAAATCACAAAAAAAATAGCATATACCAGATAAAAGATTAATAAAGTATCTTACGATATTTTTGACGATCACTAATTTAATTTTTCTAGTGAAGTAATGACTAGATAAGAAATTCATGGGACTTTTGGATTTGAAATTTATTTTTTTACAGTTATAAATATCATAAAAATTTTTAATAAATATACAAGTTATAATATTTTTAAATTTATTTTATGAAAAATTCGAAAAATATATTTATAAAATAAAGAAAAATTTTCTTCGAAACATATACGAAATTTTATTAATTAAATTGTTTTAAAACAAACTTTCATATTTTTGTAACTTACTTTTGTATAGAAAGATTCTTATATTAAATATTTATACTGCGAATATGTAAATAAATTTATAAATTCTTAATATGTTTTTCTTACAGAATATGTTTAAATAAAAAATTTTGGCTTTTATTTTTCAGGCGAATTTCATTATTTATAGTTATTTCATTGTAAGATTAGCAGATTATGAATTTTCCGCACAGTTCTCAAATAATAGGCTATATATATAATGTACTGATTCAAAAATATTTAAAAATTATTATTACTAAAAATTTTATATTTGGAATTTAGCAATATTAAAATTTTTAATATAGCAGTTGCATCACTAAAGTTTATAATCTATTTATGTTGTACAAATAGAAGAATTTTGTGATGTAGCAATTTAGAAAATTCAATATTTCAAGAAGTTTTAACTTCAAAAATCTCAAATTTTTTAAAAACCAAATATATTATTTGTCAAGTACAATAGTAAACAACGAATGTGATATTTCTCCGTTAACTTAATTTATTAATGGTGCCAAAAAGTGCTTTTAAAAATATTGTGATCCACTTTTTCAGCTATTAATATATATCATCAATGTTGCATTATTTCTATTTTTACTTGTATGGTGCTGAAATAGGTTTCTATTGTTTTAGAAAGAGAAATTTGGTTTCGATTTATACTCAGGATCGATTTTTCTAATACTAACATAAGTCGGTGCAAGGTAATTTACAATTACTGTGACATTTGCAAATAATTATTAATAAATCTGGATATATTTTCGCATTTGTAGGAAGAGTTATTTGAGTTGCATTTTAGTCGTGTGAAGGACTTTACACTGCCATAAAGAGACTAATGGAAGGAAATAAAATGCTATATTCAAGAAACATTGCTAAAAGACTATAAAGAATTCAAAGGAATGTTGTGAGAAAAGAACTATTGGATAAGTAGTGTGCATTTGAATTTATCAAAGTTGAAAAAGAATTAACGGTTTTAATTGTGAATTTTTGTCCGTTTTAAATAAGATTTTTGCAATTAGTTTAATTTATAGTAAACTATATGTGTAAAAATGCACATGAAATTGAGTGCAGTAACTAATGTTACAAGGCAAGATAATTATTTTTTATAAGATAAAAATCTATACTGTACGTTTCTATTTTTAATCTAATATATTCGTTTTGATATAAATGCATAAATATATATTTAAACTTTACTCACGCAATTTAATATTTATACAATGTAGTTCTTTTAATTCACAGTTTTACTTGTAGATTTTGAAATAAACGTTTTAAAAAAATATTCTAAAAATCTATAAAAATCTAAAATATTGCAAAAGTCACAATTAGTAGACCTATTTTACAATCTATATGTTTGTTATATTAAACTCTGAATAATATTTTCAGTTTAATCAGATTCCATAATTTTTGCAATACAATAATTTTTTCAATTTATGTAATTAGATTGTTATTATTAAGTATACATATTTGTACTATTATTACTAACATTGTTTATTACACATAGCATATTTAATGATTATAAGTTATTTCTTAAAAATCATGGCTACATATATTTACTTTATTCATTTGTTGTTTATCCTCGAAAATTAAACATTGAAGAGTTCAATTTTCGAGTATCTAAAAATAAGGAATGAGATCATTTTTTTATTATCCTAGATAAATGTCTATTTATTTTGAAGATGCTAAATTGGTTTAATTAAAAATTGGTGGCTTTTGAAACAAGATAGCGGCTGCTCAAAATATTAAAACGCTGATATCTTTGAAACCATAAATCACCTATGAATTACATTAGGATAATTTGCGAGCATTTTATATTTATAATAGTGGGCTTATGTAAATTATTTTTTTGTCATTGTTATAAGACCGTTCATAAATATATCAAGATCAGAACATTGCAAAGCATTCAAATTTTAAATTATTGCTTCTTTTTTTGAGCTATAAGAAAATATAGACAAATTTTGAAATTTCCATGTTCAAATAGTTACCATTAAAAATGTTTAAAAAGTCTTTATGTTTGATATTATTTGTCATTTTTTGTTATGTATGATTTAGATGATAGAAATATACATACATTTAAAAGAATTTTTCGTTTTAAAAAGCCATACAGTATATTCATATCGATAAAAGAATATTTTTAATTTAAATGTAAATTCGTTATTATCTGACTGGAGTTTGTATATATTCATATAAAATGTAAATATTATTATGATCCTTTTTTAAATATATATATTACAGAATTTGTTAAATATCCATTAGAATTTTTAAGAATTATGAAAAATATTTCTTAAAAAACTGTACTTAAATTAATTAATTAGCTGATTTTTTTAAAATATGTACATTTTATTATTAATAGTTTAAGCATTTTCTTATAATAAGTTTCAAAAATTGAATTTTCTTTTTGCCTTCACTAAATAAAAATCATTTTTATTTGATGTACACATATTTATTTGCATTTTTAAAAAGCGGAACATATGTAAATATTTTTTAAAATAGATAAATTCATAAAAATGCTAATAACAGTTGTTAGTTGGAAATAACTTGCAGAACAACTTTGTAAACATAATTAATAAATACAAAAGAAATCACCACATAATTATTTTTGGTTGAAAAATTGAATTTTATTTTATTATTGTAAACAAATTCTATAAATTTTCTTAAGATTGATTATGTAGCCAGCAGTTTTTCTTCCAATCAAATTAAGATTTTGAAGATAAATATGCTTCTTACGTTTATATAAAAAAATATTCCTAAGTTATAGTGTGCAGTTGAAATTTTTCTTTTATCAAAAATAATAAAATTTTCCAATTTCGTTTAGAAATAAAGAAAACTTTCCGATTTTGGTTTTCCCATATTCTCTGTTATTCTTAATTATAATGAAGCGAGATACAAAAAAAAAAAAACAAATTTCAAAATTATCCATAATACAAACAAAAAAAATTATCTGAAAATACAATTAATTAATAGAATAAACAAAACGAATTTATCATTTTTCTTAATTCTATGTATGAGTAATTAAAATTTAAACAAATAATCAATAATCTAAAAATAACAAATAATAAATTCCAGAAAGAACTAAAATTGCATACTTTCAGGTGTAATTTATTTAGCATTTGAAATCCATTGATTTTTATGTGTCCAGTTTTAACGTTGATTTAACACCATAGATGTGATAACGTCATCATTTCGGCATTATGACGGGATCGTGACATATTAAATTATCGAGTTTGGTGTCATCGTCCATTGTTAATCACTATGACTTTACAGTTCCCATATGACGTTATTCAAATAAAGCAATCCATATGTTATCTCTATATTGTTAACAATTAGCATCATCTATTGGCAATAATATAAACTAAAATTTTCATAAAAATGAAATTCTATCCTGCAGGATTAAAGATGCTATAGCATTAAATGATGCGTCGTTGAGCTGTCCCTTAACGGCAGAACATCATTAATGAATTTCATGAAAATCAGCTAATTAGTTCAAAAATTATTAGTAGGGACACACAGACAGAAATGGGCCGATCTTATAAGCTTCCATTTCTTTCAGAAAGTAGACTAAAAACTTACTAACTAAAGCTTATGGTGGAAAAAACAAATAAATGTATTTATCAAGTTAAATAAAATATAAAATATTCTATTTTTACATTCAAAATTTCCTTTTTAAATTCTTCTATGATAATTAGACTGTTTTGCATTCGAATAATGTAGATCTAAAGAATTTTGATATTTTTAATCATATGATCTATATTGAGATCATTTATTTATATTCTAAAGCATTGTTATATTTAATATTTTCTTTCTTAATCATCTAGTAAAAAAAACCTTCCCAAATTACTGCGAGTGTTTTATTGTTCTCATAAAGAAGGATTCATAAGTTTATCTTATCAGTTTTGTAATGGCTAGTTTCTGTTAAAGATAAATATAGCTATTAGAAAGTATTATCTTCTCCTGTATTATGAATAGAATTATTTACTTATATAGTATCATCTTATATCCACCTCAAATCTAATTATAATAAGTAGTCATTAAGAAATATAATTTAACATTCTGTATTAGATTTTTATATAAATAATTAATGATATAGTCATTAAATAGGAATCATGATAAACCCGAAACTATCTAATCCGGAAAAACTATACATGAACTGATCCAATCGAGAGTAAATTAATGAAATTATCTAACAAGAGACTTAAAATAAAAATATAGATTACTGCATTTCTGTCAGAAGTTACTCAAATTCCTTTTTTTCTTTCTGATTATTTCATTTAAAATATTCTTTATTATCTGATAATGAATAAATTATATATGAAATTTGCTAAAATAATCAATATTCTAATAGGTCTTTAATTCGATATTGATAAGAAAAATAAAAATTATTATATTAAATATGCAAAATAATAATAATAATAATATATCATCATCTATAATAATTTTCTCGAAATAAAAAATTGAGAAATTATTAAATAATTCAAACAACAGTACTTCATGAAACTTGTAAATTATTTTTAAAAGAATTGTAAATTTTTTGCATTTTGATAAAAAAAAATTCTTAATCTGCTTTGAAGTTCTTTCATCTGTAGATATGTGGAAAGACAAATAGAGCTATAATATCCTTTTTTTTCGATTTTTTCCTTCTCTCTTTTTTCTTGAAGTTTGAATTGCCATCGTATTACATTTTCTTGATATATTTTGTGCAGTAAAAACGATCAATAAAGATATTATTGTTCTTGTTTGTTGCATATGTCTTATTACTTTTATAACATAGTGGGTATATCTAAGCAGCATCGATCATTTTTTACAGTTTGAATAACCAAAATAACCTATTTTAGCATTATTAAAGTTTGATAAGATTTTAGTTTTTGTAATAATGCAGTTAAGCTTTGTTCAGTTTTAGTCAGGAATCTCAATAACATTATGTAATTACAGTACAATATGAAACAGTAAACATGGAATCAATTTTCATCAAATCTAATTCAGAAAATTACATGGATGATGAATTATAGCTTGTTTTTCTACTGATTCAATCCTTATTTTCTTTGCTTCAGATTCCTATCTATTGTTCAATACTAATAAGTCACGAACTAAAGGAATGATATTTCAGGTAAATATATTTGTTAGGATTCGGATAAAAACAATGCATTTTATAAAATACAATATATCTGACAAGAGGAGAAAATATATTAAGCAATTATTTGAAATTGATGAAAAAAAGGAGGAAAATATTTGCAATATACACAAAGAAAGAAGATTTCGTTATTTATGTCATTTAGAGATTTTCGAAACCTACTCGAATGAAAAGCAATATTTGGAAGATATCAGTAATGATGGAAGTTTATGTTGATAATGAACTAGAAGTTGATGTAATAATGAAATAGGAGTTGATATCCTATTATTGCTGACTTTTCTCAAATATTGAAATGGTCATCATTCGAGAATGACATTATTCGAATTGATTAATGGGTCTAAAACATAAATAAGAAATTGTCAAGTTTTCTTCATGCCTCTTGTTAACAATATTTTATTTTTAAAAATAATGAATGTTCAGGAAACCGATTATAATCACAAGTCAAAAACTACATGTACAACTTATTATATATCTGTGGGCAAACAGACACATTTAATATGAAGATGATGTTCAATTTACAGAAAAAAACTGAAATTTTTAATCAAAATTATTTATTTAATTTCGATTATAGTTTTTATAATTTTCAATATGTAAATTTAATTATTTAATTACATCTATACTCAGTCAGTGCAACTTACTGTAAAAAATTGCTATTGTGCACTTATTATTTGACAACTTTTATATTTGTTTTATTTTATTCTCATGATGTTTGTACTATTACTAAAACTGCAGCTGTTTCTTATTATTGTTTTCTTTTCTAGTAAGTAAAAGTTTTGATATTGGAAAAATTTCCTGTAATATTTTTTCGGAAAAACTTAATTTCTATTTTCTGGATTGTTCCAGAAATATAATAGGAAAAAAACTATTTCTCAATAAATTTAATTTCAGAAAATTTTCACTTATTTTTTTAATAAAATAATGCCAATAGCTTCAATAAAAGTAAAGTATAGGAATGATATAATTTGTAATATTTTTAGCTTTATATTTTAATATATAAAGTATTCTATTATAATTTTAATAAGTAAGAAGCAAAACACTGAATATAAGCAAAATTGTCTAATGTAACAATTATTATTATGGAAATTCAATTCGTTATAATTTACATTTTAGGCTAAATATTATTAATATGATATTTATATTCGAAAAAAAATATTCAGTACAATATAAGTTAACAAATTTATAACTTCAAATCCAATTAATAAAGAACTATAAGAGCTTGATAGTAGTAAAAGTTAGCATGAAAGCGTAATTTTATTTATTTTTTAAAGGTGAATAATAAAAAAATAATTATTTAATATTAATCCTACGCAGGGATTTTATTTCGAAGAATGGATTCTTCGAAATAAAATCGATTCTTTTTTGATGGATTTCAAGAATTTAGCATGTAAGCAAGTTTACAGATGACTTAAGATTATAAATTAAAGTAGGAGCTAAAAGAGCCTTTTTTTCCATACGTACTATATGTGTTACATCGTTTGGTCTATTTTCGATCAGATTTGGAATATAGGTATTTCTCAAATTATTTAAAATTCTCTTAACTTTCGGCACAACACATCCAAAATGGATGTAATAGGAAAAGAATCTGGAACTATAGTTCCTTGAAGTACGATCATTGAATAAGCACTGCAATAATAATGGGCATATTTCTTTTAAGTGCAGCATTTTTGACCTATGATTTTAAGAACATTTTTTGTATAATCTGCTTGTGGTAGATGTAAAAATGGCCGTTGCAGATAAAATATATCCTATGAGCTATATGGCAGCTTAACTAACTCAACCTAATCTTTAATAGCATGAACATTTTGTATATTTCCCATAATTTGTTCATAGTTTGTTTTCGTTTGCCCCAATCACTTAAATATCTGTTAGATAGTAAGCTTTAAATATGATAATTAACATGCGCTACAATCTATAATTATAGATTGTAGCGTATGTTAAATAAGCCTATTAAAATTATCCTACATATTATCTGGGAGCACGGCAGTGCCCCGCCAAGTCGAGCAAGCACGGCCGTACCATCCTTTTCTGGAAGCAACTCAGGGTCCTTTTCACACCTCCATATCTTTGTGTTGGAGTTGTCCAAGAACCTGAAATTTCTTTTATCTAGAGTAGTTGGTAAACGGAACGAAACCTCTAAATTTCACACTTCTATCTTTTCTAATTCAGAAGATATACGTACTCAAAATTTCGTTTTTTCGACACTGACCAATCATCAAAACTTCTTGGTTTTGTCTTCTCTTCAGCAGACTATGTTGTTATCTTTCAACCATGTTTGAGTTAGAGTGATAGCTGCTTGAAGTTTTCGATTTTCTCTGGTAATTGGAGCATTAAATTTCCTTTTTGCTTTCTGAAATTCAGCAACATACTTCCAACGAATTTTGTCTTTTGTGTGTAGATCTACATCCCGGATGACTGATTCCAGCTGCGCGATATGTGAAGTCCAGTTAAAAGGTTGGTCAACGAGATACATCGGACCTTTGTCTAACGTCTCCTTTACATAGGCAGGTAACGGAGTATCGCAGAGTGATATGTACATTTGGATTTTTTGTGAAGATGTACTGGAACTAGCAGGAAGCTGTTTCTTAAATATCCAAAGTAGCTTTTTAACATAAGTTTCTTTAAGTTGCGGACGGAGATGTGATGTGATCCATCTAATGTCGGCTTCTACGTTAGCTAGGTCAGCAGGATAAAGTTGACTACAAGTAGTATGGAGATTATAATTATATTAATATTGAATAATGTTCTTCCTATGAGTATCTTCGACTCAAGCTTCCAGGTAACCAGAAAAAACTCGAAGTCAACACTAAGAAAATTTGCTTCAAAAGATCTATCACTGAATCGAGGGCTGAGTGTATTCTGATTGATAATGACAGAGATGGAGAAATTGCAGTGAGAGGTGCTGGAACATCCATCTTGCAATCTGAACCTCACATTCAATGACTACCATTTGTTTGATCCCTTGAAAATACATTTGGCAGGCTAATATTTCAGCAATGATGCAGAGGTTAAACAGGAAGTGCACCTGTGACTGTGGCAGCAGCTAAAACAGTTCTATGCTACAGGATTCCAGGGATTCATACAACACTAGAACAAGTGTGAAAATATAGCAGGGATTTTTTGTAGAAAAATGAACATTTAGAACCAGGTAGATATCTCTTGTGGTTTCCATGGTATCAACTATTGTAACTAACTTATTAAATCTTCCTCAAATTTATTCAGAATTTATTTTCTGGATACTGTTCTTTAGTTAAAAATATTGCCTTTAAAAATAAACTTTCAATAATTTTATGTATTAATTCACATATTCAACAATATATAGTGTGTGTGTGTATAAATAAGCGTACATATCTGGATTTAAACACTATGAATTCATTTACTAAATGAACACTCTTAAGATTAAATATGTATATGTGATTTAAAGATTCTTTTATTATTTGTGTTGAAATTTTATTTATTTGTATTCACAGAATTCTTAACCAAATATTTTAGATATTATTATATTTTGAAATTATATAATAAGGTTATCTGTTATCTAAGATTATTGCAAACATAAACTTATTAAATTTATAAGCTTTATTTAGAAAAAGAGGAAATCACAAATATACACCGAATAATTTTTCATTTAACAGAGTTCGATGTTAACATATAACGTCTATACACAAAAGTAACAGCAAACATTTTTTGTGAAAATTCATAAGGCTATTTCCAGCAACTTCAAAATGACTTTATCCAATTATAATAACAGTAATAATCATAAGTCCATATTTGCAAATATTCAAGATATGAAGTACCATCCATTCCTTTCACAATATTGCACATTTGAGAAAATCAAAACAAAAATTTTTCTTATTGCTGTTAATTCTTACAATTGCAAATTTTTTCTTTCTAATTTCTCTTTGATATACTATTCTAATTATTAAGTTTAAAACTACATTCTAATTTTCAAATTCCAAAATTCTTTCACATCATTTAGCAGCTCTCAACCTCTTTTCTAAATTTTATTCAATCATATAGATTTCTTATTAATCCTTAAATGGATAGGTCAAGAACTGCTTCAGCGAATTGGTTGCTGACAAACTTGTAAAATCCAAGTTTGACATTAATTAACAGAATCTAGAATTAAAAATATAAATTTTTTTAGCTTCTTTAAATTATATTAAACTAAAATAATTTTTTAATTGATTAATTTTAAGAAATTACAAATTAAAAGAATTAGAAACTATATATATAAAAAATGAGCTTATCATTGTTTTTATTTTACCCCTTGATTACACAAACATATATTTTAAAGGACCAAAAACTTGCTATATTTTTCATATTTATAAAATAAAACTTTGCAATGTTTTTCATATTAAGATTTTAGTGTTGTTTTGAAAATATGAGATTGACCATATTGATATTCCATTAACTGTATTAGTATTAAAGTTAAAAATTAAAGAAATTTATAAATTATTCAGTTATTAAAAACTTATAAATTATACATATTCAGTTAAAAATAATTTTCAATTTTCTTTTTGTCATAAATGGAATAATAATGTTAATTTCTAGCTGAATATCAACCCATTGTATTTACTTTTAAATCACAGTTTTCCTTATAACAAAATTTATTAAAATTTATTGTTGTGTGCATTATAAAATAATGATTTTGGTAGAATATGCATATCTATTTTAAATATAATTAATAATAGATTTTTTAACTACAGTTAAGAATTTTTTGATATACAAATATATTTTCCAAATTTCTCTGGAATACGAACTAAAATTTAAGTGTATTCAAGGGGTTTATTTCTTTTAAAAATAATGTATTTCATTTTTATAATCAATCTGCATGTTTTATTAATAACAATATAACAATTTTTAAACAGATTTTGATGGTTATATATATATGTATTAACAATAAATAACTATAGTATTTTATAAAAAAAAAAAATCAAGAACATCTTCAAAGATTTCAGTTATAAAATTAATGCATATCAAGAAGTGATATTTTAAAAATGTTAACAATGTTGTTTCTTTTTGATTGGATATATTATAAAGTACAAGAAAATTTTGTAAAGCCAACACACACAATTTGCTTCTGAACACACTAGCAGAAATATTGAAATTTCAAGACACCCAATTCTTCATATTCTAAACTCATGTTCACTTTTTATTTCCATCTATTATTATGCTCAAAAATAATCAATCTCCATTAGTATTTCTAATTTACACCAGCGTTAGATTTATTTACTATTTCTAGAGGCTCGGAAAATCAAGGACCAGTTTAGTATTCTTATTAAGGACCAAAGACTTATTCAATAAATTCACATGTATATAAATAATTTTCTTTAGATTTCAGAGTTGGTTTTTTTCAATTGTTTACAAATAGGATAATTGGAAAACCAACTTTTGCATAAGTTTTATCCATATACAATTTTTCATTTAGTATGCACTAAAACTTAATTATTCAACAATAAAATATTCATAAATAACAGCTTTTGATTTACTTTTAAAAAAATAATCTTTTCTATATATTCATAATTATTTTGTGTATTATCAAATTATTATTCCAGTTTCTGTATGAAGAAAAGGTTTATAAGTATTTTAAACATTATTTATTTATAATAAATCAATCTATTAATATTTTAAAATTTAAAGTTATGAAGATTTTAGATGTAACCATAAACATTTTTGCTATATAAAGAAATTCCAAAGATTTTTTTGATGATAGAAAGCTTTCTAATGTTTTTACGAAATAACCAAACTAATACAGCCAAACTTCCCCAGGGGAAGTTTGGCTGTATTAGTTTGGTTAATTCGTAAAAGGATTAATCCCCTGTTTATTGTGTTGTTATGAAGCTTTCTAATGTTGTTTAAATAAAGTTATAAACTTTGCATAAGATATATAGGAGCTTTCAATTGATATATTGTATAATTTTTTAAATGATATTCATTTAAAAAATTATAATGTTATAAGAAACTATGAAGTTTCTAAGTTTTTGTCATACACAGTATAATTAATTATTAATAGTATAGTTTATTAACTTATTTAACATCTAATTATAATTTGTTAAATTAAGATTTTGTTTTGTTTTTAAACTGCTTCATATTAAAATTGTGCAAACATAATCTGCCTATAAATAATATTTACTAATCCAATTATCAAATGGCAATAGCATTGTTCTAGCATATTGTGTTTGCAAAATCTCTAGAAAAAATTAAATTCATAAATTATTATAGAAGAAAAACTTTTTAATGGAGGACTACTTGCATCATAATCTTAGGATAATAGTATTAAAACCATCTGATGACATCTTTTTCTGAAGTCAAATAAATGGAAATGCTAAATACATACAATAAAAATGTTTTCACAATACTATAAATATACAAATTTCCCTTATTTTAGGAATTTTTGATTAATTAACAGCATTAATTTGTTAACAATGACAAATTAATAGAAGTGATATTTTTGTTTAATATTTAAACAGTAAATATACTGTATTTGTTCTTATCCAGCCAAATTCTTCATATCACTATGATTATCAGTGTTTTGCAGGAATTGGACGAATTAAAGCATAATTTCCAAAAAACTATTTATTATTTCACTCTAAAAAAAGTTTTCTTAAAAATTTTACATTAATATACACAATTACCAAATTTTCAAAACAAATTAATATACAATTTTAAATCTTGACATATAATTTCCTTAACAAATAATTAAAAGTGTAATATTTAATGAACAGTTTTATATAAACACATTACCTTTATAAAATGAGGGATATCTGTATATTATTTATAATAGTGTTGGGATTGACTAAAAACTAATCAATCAAATTCAAACATTTTACAAATTATTAAAAATCATAAATATTATTTTTAAATCACAAAAACATTTTAGTGTTTTTTATAACAACTTATCATCCTAAAAATATAATGAAAATAATAAAAATACTGAACATACTAAAATAAAACAATTTGTAATTACTAATCATACTTCTCAAAATTATGTGTCATCAATTTCTTAACATAGCAAATGCTCTAGTATTCAAATAAAACAGATAAAAAATATTCAAAATAATTCATGCATATGAAAAATATTGGTTTCATGCTTTTATCATATGGCATTTTGATAAACTTTAAATTTAGATTTTCGGATAAAGAGGCACGAGACTTAGCTACATTTTTTACATGAAATGTTTTTTGATGGGATTTTCTTCTCTGTAAATACTTGATAAATCCTCACTCTGCTGATTTCGACTAAAGTTTGGAATATATTTGTTTCTTAAGCTGTTTAACTTCTTTTAAGAATTTTTGCCATAACATCGGACTAAAGAGCATATTTAATGATTTTCGTTTTAATATAAAGTTGTTAGATTTTTGTCAAAGAAACTTTTTTTATATCTAAAATTTATATATATAATATCTACTGCAGAAACTTTTACCTTTATAAAAAATAAGCCAAGTACTAAAAAAGTTGTTTGAAATAATTTAGTAGAAATTATTTAGTTAACGACTAAAAAAATAATCAAATCCAGAATATTAAGTGCAAAATTACTGTAAACTGCATTTAAATATAATACTTCTGAAATGAAACACGACAATTCTGAGAACACTGATGATAAATTGGTATTATTATTCCTTCATCTTATGTAAATTGAAACGCTGAATCGTTGGAAATTACAAAACCAGATATGACATCACAAAATTTTAAAACCGTTTTTTCAGAAACTAAGCCATCAATCAAAAACTTTAGTTTAGGGTCTTTTAGTGCGAAGAGCACGAACCCGAGGAAATAGCCATTCTATTTATATTATCACGAGGTGAGACATGGACAAGAACCGAGCAACTGATATAATAAATCATACAAAACTGTATTTTGTCTTACTAACTCAATCAATTTTTCGTCTTCTATTACAAAATACAATAGAAATTAAAATAACAAAGCAACTGAAAACTTAAAACTACGTTTTAAAAAGCACTCACATCGATTATGTAACAAACAATAATTGAAAGAGATCTCGGAAAATATCATTGGAGACTAAATTGGAGTAGATTCGTTCGTGGAACGGACGAGTTTGGTGTCAATATAAACAATTTCGTTAAAACTTTGAACAAATTTTTTTTGAATACTTAACTCCCATTCATGTTGTGCTCTTTTCGCTATTGTATAAATAAACCCTTAATCGTATTTAATCCTAGAGAATTGATTCTGAAAGGAGTGCCCATTCTTTTTATATATAAGTTACATAATAATTATATATGTGTATACAATTATACACAATTTATAATTCTGCTGCAATACTGTATAAATGCAGTAGACTTAATAATATAAATATAAAAATATATTACATATATAAAAATATACATTTCAAATACTATATAATCATTAAAAATTTTTATTTAAAAAATAAGTTTTAATTGAAATGTCTCAAGAATAATTATGCTTGAATTATAAAAATACACATCAAGTACTGTAGTTCATCAAGTATACCAAGCAGCGTAAGAACTAAATTCTTTTAAAAAGAATACAGTACTATATTTCTTTTATTATAGTTTCAGAAGACCCTCGAAACTAATTGGATTCGATAAAAACATTAGTAAAAATAGAAATAAATTTAGTAATGAATTATTGCTACAATTGCATATATTTAATGCAATATGGAAATGTTTATTGCATTTCATCAAGAGGAGTATGAACCTTTTTCGAACTTATGCAATTCTTTTATCGTATAAATCAACATGATTTCTTCTCTTATTGATAATATATTGTCAATAAGCAATTTATTTTACAATTATCATCTACTTTTATTCCATTGCAAGTATTTCAACATTCCCAAAATTACTTTTTCAATATAAACTAAATTTTTTATTCGTTTTTTAATATAATTTTATATTTTATAATTTAAAAATTGGCTATACTTCCATTTTCATATAAAAGAATAATGCTTACGTGTAGTGATCATTGTATAAATTATCAAGAAACCAGATATCGAATCTAAGATTTTCGTTTTATCATTTTCCATAAAATTGGTGGCAAATATGCTATCATAAAACGTTTTAAGATTAAATATTAAATTTAAATATATACTTGTATAAAATCTTGTAATTTAATTAATGTACGTAATATCATCATTTTATGCAAAACTGATTTTCAAAATGGTATTCAATAGTGGATTATTGTGCTCAAAATAGTTGCTTTTAATCTATAGGTGAAGATCGTTATCCCAAAACTGATATAATAAATAGAAAAAATACACCTGTATTTAACATTTTGATAAAAAAATAATAATTCTTTCTTATTACAATTTAATACTTTATATAAAAACATGTTTTAGATAACAATTAAATTGTCTTAATAATTGTATAATAATAATTTCTGATTTATAATATCTGATTTTCTTAGTATCTTTTAATAGAATATTTTTATATAATTTTTTTTTTTATTTTCATAAAATATCTTAAACAAATAAAGAACTAATATAATAACTAAAGAATTTGAAGTTCTTAAAAATGAAAGATTTACCAATATACTGTTTTTGGAGTTGTTTGAAGCGACAATTTATAAAATAATTTGAATCGAAATACTTCTGTAATAAATTTTAAATCAAAAATTACTAGTGATTCAGAATCATAAATTTTTAGATAGAATACGAACGATTGCACTTTTACGATGTTATGGTGCAATATTGATGTTGATACGTAAAAAAAAATGGATATTATCAGTCGTATTCGTTTCGAAGCATGTATGCCAACTGATTCCCAGAGATGTTTGTCGATTGAACTGTCGAGTCGGCAAAAACCTATCGTGTATCTTCGGCCTTAGAATAGGAATCAAATTTGGAATATTGTATTTATCAAGAGAATATCTAATATATAGAAAAATAAACCAAGTACTATATTTGGAAATTATGATGTGTGTTATAAATTTTAAAACATCTATTTGACTGATTTATTGTCTTACTTTCTTAAATCACTTTTAAGAATGTTTAATAACCATATTTAATTATTGAAATTTCAACTGAAAATTTTTCAAAAATTTGTTTCAGATATTTTTGATATATTAGTTTAGTGAATCTGAGTAATCAGAACTTTAACGGATATAATCTATTTTCCCCATTTAAATTTTTCTATAAAATTTAGATGAGGAAAATATCAAATGTTTTATTTTAATTGGTTATTTTTCACAATTTTACTATTTTCATATGTAAATATTCAAAAGGTAAAGCAAATTACAAAATAAAACAAGCAGGAAGAATATCAAAAATACAGTACAATATTCCTGTATTACTGTATAGATTCAGTTTCATACATTTAAATTAGTATTCTAAATATTAGCATATATACGATCCACTTTTGCATTTAGCACCCTTATGATTTTCTTTTAAAGGATACTTTACTTTAATAGCAATTTTTTATACTTATGTTGGTCTGAAGGAATGATAATAATGAAAATAAACGATAAATCATTCCAATTTATTAGGATTAATTTAGCGTATCGTTCACATTTTTCGAACGCCTCCGATTTGTGAACTAATGCTTTAGACATGATAAAATGAATAACAAAATAGCTTATGGCAATGGGTCGTTATAACTAAGTTATTAGTTATTTATAACTAAGTTTATTCAAACAAAATACTATACTGAACTAATGCTTTAGACATGATAAAATGAATAACAAAATAGCTTATGGCAATGGGTCGTGTGATAAAACAAATTATAACTAAGTTTATTCAAACAAAATACTATATAAAATATTATTTGTAAGTTTATATCAAAATTTAATAATTCAATACATCAAAATTTTCTCTTCATTTGCATATTAAATCAAACTCAGGGAATTGTTAACAATAATTTTAATTGTATATTGAGCATAATTATGTGATATGAATTCAGTCAAAGAGACTTAAATTATTTTGTTTTCTGATAATAATCTGCAAGATATATAACTGTATATTTGATAAAATATAATATTTCCAATCTTTTTATTGATTTTTTAAATACAATTTTCAATTTTTTATAACTGAATGTAAATCCTATAAATAATAAATTATTATTGTTGCTTATACAGTATTTTATATTTAGTATTTTGCATATGATTTTAATTATTTTTCATATGAAGTTAGACAGAGATAATTATTTCTATTTTATCTTTACTTAACGTATACCTTATTGAAGTATTTAGAGAAAATGAAATTCTTTTTAATGCATTTCTAATATTTTTGACGTAATAACTATAACAATTTTTAAAAATAATAAAATAAGAAATTGAAAAAATAATCTTATAAAAGTTATATAGAATATGAAATTTTATGAAGTATTAGGATTGAATTTCATCAAATGTCTAGAGTGACTAAGTATTTTCAGTTCTCACGCTTTGTTTTGCTGATATTTTCTAATTTTTATCAAAATGAATTCTTTCATTACGTTTATTTATATTTTTTGAAACATTTGACGTTAACTAAATTTTTTAAATTTAACTTTTATAAAAATAAGTTATCTGTGAATGCTTTTTATATTCTTATGGTAACAAATGGAAAATATTTATAATAAAATAAAACTATAGTTATAGTTCTATGGGAATAAATTAATTCTTCATTTATAAATACTGCAGAATATATTTAAGAAATGCCAAATTATCTAAATAAATGTCATACCTAGCGTTATTCACTCTCTGATGTTTTATTAATTTTTCATAATATTATCTCAGATTAAATGTTTTGTTATAATTTTTTTATATATTTTTATTTTTTTTTCTATCTTCCTGTATAATTTTTCTCTTAATTAACTTGTCATGATCAGTTAGAAATGCAGTCGATTTTTTTCTGAAAATTTTAAATAAGATCAAAACAGACAAAAAATGTGAAATACTAAAATATTTTACAGCGTTTTATTGAACTATGTTCTTTAAGGGTCCTGTATTCCCTTGATACTTTAAAATACTCTTTCTTTCTGTTTCAATTGCTTCACAAAATTAATGATGTTATCTTTTTTCTATCGGACATTGAAAATTTAATAATTGTTGGAAATTTATTTAATAATCATTACCTCAGACAAACAAAAATTGTAAATTCGGCCTTATTTCGTTATAATGTAGTTTATTTTTATTTTTTATAATTAATTATTAGTGATTAAACTGCTAGCGCACATGAATATTTGAAATACTAACTGCTATAATAGTATTGAAATCATGAAGAAATATATTGTTATTTGTTTTTAAATTATTTTGTAGAAGACTCTGCAGAAAAATACATATATAATTTATGATTTTTACAAATCGAAAATTATATTTAAAATTAAAATTATTAAATATATGATTTTGAATTTTTTGTCTAATTTTATATTTCTAAAATATTTTCTAGATAGTATTAATTAATTTTATTTGAGTGTTAATATTGGCGTACTTTTTTATATAATTTAAATTTAAGACATTTTAAAAATTATTATTTAGGAATCAGATTATCAATTAATCCCGATCTTGTTTTTTCCAATAATGTGAGTTATAAAATGAAACTTTTTATAAAAATTTTTCCTGAATTATATTTTTGGATATAAAATATTTCGTATAAATGCCTAGATGCACTTGGAATCGAATTTTCTATTAAGCAATGTCATATTTATAGTTATATATGTAAAAAAATTCCAATTTTCTGGATTTTAAATAGAAATATAAATATAAAAATAAGTTTTTGTTGAACGAAAGAGTTGAATCATATTATAATGATACTGTTAAATCATTTTGATATACTGCATATATATTATTTATTTCCTTATTATCGAATTTTCTATTCTTGTGCATACCCAAAATATTATTTTAAATATTTCCTGCACGTTCTTTTGATATGTTTACAACCTCCGCTATCTCAGACAACTGTAATCTGCGGTCTTCTAGCACGATTTTATGTATTTTTTCAGTCATTTAAGGAGTTGTCACCTCCACGGGGCATCCAGGGCGGGGCTCATCTTTCGTGCTCGTACGACCCTTTTTAAATTCTGAAACCCATCTTTTCACCGTTGTATATGACAGAGAAGAGTTTTTTTAGTGTGTCGTCCATTTCCTTTTTGATTTCAGAAGGCATTAAACCTTTTATATAAAAGTATTTTATCACCGCACGTTTTTCCAAATCTTCCATTTTCAAGAAAATATTAATAACGTCTTAATCAAAACACTGTCAAACATAGACTAAACAAACTGCTAACCTGAAACTGTTTATATAAGCTAGTTAAGGATAGTATTACAGAATGCCAGCACAAAATTACGTTAGTTGCGCCATCTATATGTCAGGCTCGGGACTTATCAGCCGACCCTCGTACAATAAGAAAATCAACTGCATGAGGGGTGAGCATTACAGAAAAAAATTCTGGGAACATCCGAAAGAAAGCATAATGGAAAGAATCCAGAAGTCAAAGAAGCATTAGATCAATGGTTTTCTATAATTAGGAGGCGAGGCGTGAATATCAGCAGCCCAGTGTTGAAGACAAAGTCAGAGGAGATCGGTAATAATTAGGTACCTATTTTAATAAAGCATTAAAATAGGTACCTAATTACATTAGGATACCTATTTTAATAAATCATTAAAATAGGTACCTAATTATTAGAGGTACCTATTTTAATAAAGCATTAAAATAGATACCTAATTATTATTTTTTTTGCCTATTTACCTACGAATTACATGTTTTATTTTAGAATTTATTATTACTTCATTTAATTGGGGCAGTTGCTTAATTGGCCAAAATGGCTGTCCCAACATGCTCCCAATTAAGCCAAATCCACTGTATATCATATTAAAATAGTCATTACAACATATAATAATTTTGTTATTACCATTGATAATATCTGTAAACATCTTACTATCATTACAATAGTATCAAAAATATTTTGCATTTCAACTGTTACTTAACTTACAAAGCTCCTATAAATTATATTTTTTAATTTAATATAATTTGTTTATTAAATTTTTATTTATATTTTTTTAGATTTTCATACCATACATATTCAATAAGACAGTCTCCAGTAATAGCATTAATCAGAGCTCCATTATCAGTGTTGAATGTAAATAATTACAATAAAATGGAAAAAACAAAAAAATCAAATTCTGTTCCTTTCTTTTCAAATAAATTTGGAATAGAGAATAATAGGTTTGCACTTCGGGATGTTAAAAACATACCTGAATGTTTTGTTGTTTCAAGATCATTATCTGTAAGAGAAATTGAAAATACCTGGAAAAGTGTTATAATTTCAAGGCAAGAATTTTTTATTTCTGTTAAAGATTTTTATTTTTATTTTTCACAAAAATAAAATTTTTATAATAGGTTACAAGATATAGCTAATGGAAAAGATATTGATAAATTAATTGACAGAAAACTTATTGATGGCCATATAATTATGCATAATGCTACAAGATTTAGTAAAACAGGGGTAGTGACATTGACTGATAGAACAGGTATGGAAATTATATTTAATGAATAATTTATTTTCATTTTATTAGTTCTATAGACTCTGTTATTTTAGATGATCTACCTCACTGGGTTATGTCTGCAATGAAATGTCTTACTAATTGTAAGTAAATGTTTTTTTAATAATTTTATTATTGATATATTAATTTTCATAAATAAATATTGAAATAAATAGAAACAAATAAAAAAATGATGCTAATTATATTTTGCAGTATAACCTTTTACAGTAACTTTATTATAGTACAATTAAAATTATAAACCATTTGTCAATTTCACAAATTTTATTTCTCACAGTAAAATTTGATCAAGAAAACAATATTAAATAATTTTAATAAATAAAATTCACATCTTTCATAGCATAACATGAAGAAATATATTCATAAATAACAAAATGTGGATAAGTTTGATCATTCAAATGGGAAATATATAAACACATTTTTGAATATAAGCATTGTGATGATGATGATAATAATAACAGCAAAATCAAATGCAGTCATTACATATTTGTTAATCATATTTAATTACAAAGAAAATTGCAATGTACAATAGAGATATTGTGAAAAATTAAAAATTAATAGAACAGAATGAAATTTACTATAGATATGTTTTCTTATTACTCTCTTCATAATTTTTTAAAGGCAAAACTCATATTTTCTCTTCATAATTTTTGTAAATTAATAAAATCAGTTTTTTTTGTCATACATGTTTATATTATTCACCATATTTTGAAAATAAATTTTAAAAATAGAAATCTGATCAATCATTATTTATAAATTCAATAGATGTACTATATATTAATTTTTTCAAAACTGTAACAGATCAATCATTTTGTTCATGTTTAAAATAATCAATTACATATCTATAAATTGTTTATCATAGTATATAAAGATTATCATCTTTTTTTCTTTAAATCTGTAATACTCTCTCTATAGACTTTACAATATAAACTTCAAGGGAACTTATTCAAATAAATCCAAATTTACAAGCCAAATTCTAGCCCTTGAATTATAATGGAATAATTTAATGATTGGAAATAATTTGAATTAAAGTTAGCGCCATCTCATAATTAGAATAATAATTAATTTTACTAAATCTATGAGTGGCGCCAATCGAATATTTGCTCGCACTAAGTGAAAAATGGTATCATTTTTTACGTAATTCCGTTATAATTCAAGGGTTAGAATTTGGCTTGTAAATTTGGACTCTCTCTATATTTTAGTAAGTATAATGATGGGACACAGTTCCTTAGTTAGTAACTTATGGAATTTCTAAAAGTCATGATTTCCTCCATGGACTTTGGATGATAAATTGGTGTGAGAAGAGAGAATTGAAGAAAAAAAAATTTAATTCATAATAATTAATAGTATGAGTGAATATGCATTTTGTATTTCCCAAAAATTTAGGAAAATGCCTTGTCGTTTTTTCTTTTTCTGAGCTAAAATTAATTGTAGAAGAAACAAGGAACTGTTCCAACTCAACCTATGTGATGACATGTGTGAGAGTAACCCTGTGTAAAGGAGTGTTAATAGCCTATTTTTGAAAACGCCTTGTCATTGCAATTGTCTATATTATAGTGATAAAATTAAAATATGATTTTAACCAGTTTTAAAAGCACTTACAAATTAAAAGTTATTAAAAACAATTATAAATGGTATTTACATAGAATGAAACTGTTAATACTGTAAATAACATATTTAGACATCAAAATTATTAGAAAATAAAGACAGATTGATCTTTCAGAAATATAATAAACTATAAAATTTTAACATAACAATCAATTTGTTTTCATATTGCCCTCTGTTCATCAAAAAAAAAAAAATACTTTCATAATGAGAATTACAGGAAAATTATAACTAGGATAATGTACAATGATCAGCAAGCTTACAAAATAAATAACCTAAAACACAAAATGCTATTTAATGATTATTTTAAGCTCTTTTAAATAAATGAGAATGCAGTTACTAAAAAATTGCCTTAAAAATAAATATCAGGTTAAATTCCAAAAAAAAAAAAACTATTACATAAGATTTCCTTATATCCGAAAAAATCTAAAAGCTCATTCATAAAGACAATACTAACACTCCTTTTGCACCATAAAATTAACAGGATTACTTATAACAAAAATTCAATACATTGAAACAATATTCTCAAAAAATGTCATGTTTACTATTTATCATGCACTTGTCATAATAAATATTATTATATTGGGAAAACAGGTTGGAAACTTCCTATTATATTTAAAGAACACCAACATGCAGTCAAATCATACAACTTCACATCATTAGTTTTCAATTACTGTTTTTTTGCTAACCAGTGTACATTAGACAAAAATTACACAAAGACAAAAATGTATACATTAGGATAATTTAATGAATCTTTATATTTTATAGATAGTAGTATTCAAATTTATTAGGAAAATTATAGTTAAAAAATATACAGGTAGGCCTCGATTAGTGCAAGTTCGAATAATGTGATATTCGATTAGTGCGACTTATTAAAATGATACCATTTTTCACTTAGTGCGAGCAAACATTCGATTAATGCGAGTTATAAGCATAGACCAGTCTTACTATCAAAGGTCTGTCACCTTTTATAATGTCAATATTTAGAGAGAAACATTAAAAATATTTAATAAATAAAAAATAAAATATCTTTAAAATAATGTAAAACTTCACATCTTTTATTTTAGTAACTTAATATTTTTATATTAATTGCAATTTTATAATTTTAATAAAAAATACTTTTAGCATAATAAAATACTTACTGTCCAAAATAATTAATTATTATTTAAATTAACTCTTATAATTTTTTCTTAATTACTTTGTAGATATTCAATTAAAAGTTTTTGCTTATTCTCTTAATTACTCATCTTGCCCATTACTCATGAAATAATGTAAGAAAGAACAAAATCGATAAATCGATTCTAGCTAATCATCTTTCCAAAGATTTTTTTTATTTTCTTCTGTTGTATCGAACAATTAATTTTATTGATGGGATAACTTGAAAATAATTGTGGAAATGATTTGTCAACCTTAATCTGTCACAATCATTTCCGAAATCTTAATGTCGCGGACAAACAACGAAGATTAATGTAATTATCATAAACTTGTTTGGAATTTTTTTTCTATCAGGTGAACTATTCAGGAAATAAATGATCCTACTATATTTTTCGTGTTTTCTTCTACAATCTATCTTTTTCCATCAGCGATAAATAATTGTTTTAATCACGCAAAAGTGTTAAAAGTGTTCCAAATTCAACATTCACAAAACAATATTTCAAAAAGAAATGTTGCAAAAACCATTATTTGTCTGAGTTCTAGTTAAATAAATATTCTTAAATATTATCTTTAAATGGAAATTGCAAAAAAAATACTTGTAATTCTTTATAAAATTGGATATATTTATTTATTGCGGTATTTATGTTTTTATCAATTATATATTTTTCTTTTATAATATTACGAAATTTAATTCAGTAAAAACAATATCAGTGAAATTTCAACAAAAATTTCAACAGTTTCTAAAATAATATAATGATTTTAATAATTTTCAATTTATATAATTAAAATCTTTTCAATACTCCTATTTAAGTTTTGCAACAAAAAAAATATAAGATTAATAATTCATTATACTGTATGTTTGAGAAAAACTATATAAAGTTTAATATTTTATGATGGATTTATATAAATTTTGATTTTTAAAATTTATAGCTTATTAAATTTTATAATAGTTCCTAAATCAATATAAACAGTAAACAATAATATTTGTTCTTTTTCACTTATTATAGCTTACAAAATGAGTAATAAATTAGTAATATTCGATAGGTTTTTGTGCTTGAACAGCAATTAATTTATTTTGTATTTTAACAAAAATTTGTACAGTAATTTTCTTCTTTTTAAATTCTTGTAAATGTTTTCCTTACATTATAATCATTCTTTTTTATTTAGGTTTATGCAGCTGTTACTTTTATATTTCTCCGCTTTTTATAGAGAAATATAGAAAAATCTCGAAACAGATGCTTTTTATCCCTTATTTCTTTCACACTACTATAATATAAATAGTGGCATTTCATCTTGAAAATTAATGTTTATCTCATACTATATCTTTTCTGCTCACATCAGGATCATACCAAAGAACTGATGCATTCATTTTTAATAGGTTTTCACACAAATCTAATATTAATTTATTATTTTCATTTTATCATTTATTTTACTTTCTTTTCGAGATTCATGTTAGCCATATAAGAGTTCGTATACTTTCTTTTTTATCAATTCAATTTTATTTTCAATAATATAATGCGTTTGTTGTATAGCTGTCCAATGATGTAGGATTTTAATGATTAGAGGAGACATAAACTTAATATGTATTAACTTATGCCTTCTCGAATTATTAAATAATTAAATTCGAATACCGTATTGAATTAAATTCTATAATTCGAGATTATTAGTTATTGAATAATTTAATCATAAAAGTTTTGTTTTAATGTTCGATGGCAACTTTCCATATCTTTCGTTTAATTATAGAACATGCAGTTAATTGCAAACGTTATTAGAACATATTGACGATATTATCTTTTTGAAAAAAACCATTATTCTCGCTTATGGAGCCAAATAGATGTAAATTTTACGCTAGAATGAAAACAATTTGAATTTTATTTAAAGAGCAGATAGAACTAGCAATGTTGTCACTGTAAGTGAACTTTAAAACCTTCAAGTTTTAATCGGGAGAAGATGAGATAGATTCTTAACAAAACATGAATATAAGATCTTTATAGATATTCTGTACATTAGGATTAGATATGCATTTCGGATAATGAAAAAAGTTCACCTTTTAGTAGCAACTTATCTACTTATATCTCTACATTCATTCCTATGATCATCTCTACAGAATCAGAAACTTCCTAATCATCACGCAAACAATAAATCACTATCAGATCAACTTTAAATTAAATTAAAAATTAAGCTATGTCCAAAATGATTCGTGAATTTGAGTTTGCTTCTTTTTCGACTAAATTCTTCTATATAAGTGGAAAATATTCAAGAATACACTTTCAAATTATTATTTATGTCAAATTTTAATTACAATATCTTCTTTATTAGCATTTCCATTTGAATTTGAACTGGTATTTTCGCTTTCTTTATGAGAAAATAATTTGTGAACAGATGTTTAAAAAAATTAAAAATATTATCTTTATAAAATTTCGTATTTCATATATAAGATACATCCACAGAAAATTTGAGTTTATATATTTTACATATTATTTATCAATAATTTTAATTTTCCCTTCTAGAGGTTTTTGCTTTACTTTTCTCACAATTGTTTCTAAAATATTATGTACTCGATATCATTATTTACCTATTTCAGTCTTTGTTGATTTTTTTCTCGAATGTAATCCTTGCTGTTCAAACAATTCAACATTCCAAAATTGTCTATCTTCTTCAGTTATCCAACATCATTTATTCTAGCAATTTCTTTCTCATATTCTCTACATTATACTTATTTGCCGTATTTTCAAAAGTAAAGACATTTTTTTATATTTTTCATTTACCAATTCAATGTATCCTTTTTTCCATTGAATGATACATTTACAGTATTCTAATGTATCCAGTTTTTCTGTCTCTTAATGTTATTTTTACGTTTTTTTCTAATTATGACTTGTATCATATTTAAATTTAATTTTATGAACATTAATTCAAAATTCAGGCAACATTTGTAGCTGATGATATTTTTTTATTTTTTAAATTTATGAAGAAACTACTCTTCATTTCTTTCTAATTCATTTTGTTCCAATATCGTTAAGAAAATGATCTATTTTATTTTTAAAACTTATTAAAATTCCAAAACTCCTCATAGATATCATTCTAGAACATATATTTAATGAATTTGAACAAAAAATAATCTGTGATTTTAATGAATGGATGACGAAAGAAATATATTTCTCTATCGAAGTAACTTGCCTGAAGATGGTTATTTATTTGCAGACAGCCTATCATTTTCTTGCATGTTTCTTCCGAATTCCAAAACTTGCATAAAATCACACAAATAAAGAGAGAAACATCTATTTAAAGTAAGAAAAATATTCTTCAACTGTATTTATTACCTTTGTTTATATTAATATTCTGTAAACTCAACTAAAATATAATATAAATCATCATTTAAAGAATACACAAAAATACTGTATTAAATAAAGATAAATATCAGTGAGATCTTCATTTATTTTGGAAATATATTTTTTGGTTTATTAATTTTTTGTTTCTAATTTTAAAGTAATCATAAATAACATTTTTAGCCTGATAAATATTGATTTGAATCTGTATCTTTTTCTCGTTAATTTTTAATTTTTATAAGAACTTTATTTATATAAATATAATAATTGTTTTCCTCTTTCGTATTTATTATTGAATGCAAATGGATTAATGGATTTTATAATAAAGTGGAACTGTTTACAAACAGTTTTTTTTTTTTTTTTGACAATTTAGGATACAGCAAAAAATGATAAAAAAATCAAGAAAGACAAATTTCTGTTATTTTTTTTAGTATTTTTCTTGTTTAAAGATTCTGGAAATAAAATCGCTTTCAATTAATTTACAGATTGTTAATAAAAATACAATGCTACAAAACGATTTTTTATATTCAGTTCGTTAATAAGTAAAATAATTTCTCGTTTACAAAATTTAAAAATAGGCCCCTATGTAGTTTTTGCTTGACGTTACAAAAATTTGTTATATTAATAATTACTGTTCGAGTTTTATTTTTGATTTCTCTTCTTTCGATAAACTATTCAGTACGAAATTAAATATTAATCAGTCAATAAAATTGACCTAATATATGCGTTTGTTATTTCTTATTGTTGTTTGTTATTTGCTTATTTTCATTGTTATTCTACAATAATTATGTAAATAATGAAATTTATTTATTTTTTCATTCTTTAATTCATATAAAGAAGGTCATAATTAATTCTTTTTATTTGTATAAATTATATCTTTTATAAAATAGGCTATATATATATATATATAGAGAGAGAGAGAGTCTATTTTATAATTATTGATCGTAAATAATGTCTTTCTTTGATTATATATATAACTGAAGAAAGATGTTATTTACGATCAATAATTTAACTAGAAATAATATTTTTTCTCTAGTCATTTTGTTTTTCTATAGTTAATATAACAGCTAAAAAATATAAAATTTTATTAATTTTCCACCTTAATAAATTTAAAAATTATATTTTAGATTTTATAGTATTTTTTGAAGGATTTTTTTATATCTATTATAAAAAGGCCATCAAAAATTATTGAAATTAAAACATAGAATATATTAATTTTTGATTTGAGATAATTATTATAATTTTTGATGTCAGTTCAATTGAATTATTTTTCACACTTTTTCAAAATATATTTGGTTCACTGCTAATAAACACTGAATTCGGATTATATACATTCAATAAAACTCAGTAAATCGAAAATCGATAGTTTTATCAAAATTACTTTACAAACATCATAAGCTATCTAACTGCATGAGAATATATCTTTGGACATTTCCAAGTTTGTGATTTGAGAAAAAAATTTCTTGAAAAATTCTTTATTAATAATGATCCGAGTTTCTGTAGTTAACAAATATAACTTCGATATTTTTGAATCGTTTTTCTCAACCAATCAAGGTTTTCTCATATTTCACATGAAGACATATTTCAGAGATATAACATTTTCTTCAAAAACTATTACGAATGAATATAAAAAACGTATGGAGAGGTTACAGAACAAACTGAGGTTTTCTATGATCTGCATATAAATTTTAACATATACATAAGATTATTCTTGTGATCGATATTCAAAATAAATTCAATTATTCAAACTTAAGCGATTTCAAAGACATTTCAAGTTTTAGAAATGTAAAGATTGGACAAATGTATATCTTATTTAATCATTTATAATAAATTATCATTAATTTTATTGAAAATACTTTCTGAAATAATTAATAATTTAAGTTTTCAAATAAATTGAAGAATTTAATTAAAATATAATTTTTTAAATTTAGTTTTACTTGAAAGGTTTTTAAAGATTCAGTAAAATTATTATTGTCTTTTAATAAATTGAAATTTAAATAAATTAATTATTTAGAGATATAGAAATAGTTGTACTTCAATTAGATATATTTAAAAAAATTTTAAATAATCTTATTTACAACAAACAACAAAACAAATATGTTTTTCATCGAAAAAAATTTTTTTATATTGTTGAAAAGTCACTTTAAGTCCACCAATAACATGACTATTCTTTTAAAATTCGCTTACTTTTTCTAGTACAGATCACTAAAAGAACAATAAAAATAAATAGGTAAGAATAAACAAAGTATTACATAAAGATATCATATTTACTCTTATGTATTTCGTCGTTTTTCTGCTTTTTTCAAAATATTCTCGAAAAATTCTATTTTTTTCTGAAAATCTTATTATTTATTTGTTTTAAATGAAATATTTCTAAAATGGACTATATTGTGTTTTTATTTGCGTGAGAAAGAAGCATTTGGAATGGCTATGAATTTTATTTTCTCCATTTATTAAATTATATCTCTCTGTATGACTAAAATTGTGGTGAAAAATCCTTAAGTGGTAAAAAAGGATTAAAAAAATGTATAAAAATCTTGTTATTTTCGATGCAAAATGAATTATTTTTTATAATTGTGTAATTACTGTACATGTTTTGAATTTTAAAATAGTTTAAAGGTTAATTCAAAAGAATAAAAAACGAATATAAACAAATGGTTAAGATATAGAATAACAAAACATATTTATATAACTTTTGTAGAATTATATAGAAAAAAATTTCTTTTTACTTCTTTTTTTTCTGAAAGCACTATCAAACTTTGTTATAAAAGAAATTTCAAGTATTCATATAACATTGATTATAACAGAAAAAACTGCAGTTTGTTTTTATTTATCAAGAACGTTTTTGAAACGTTATCTAGCTTAGAAATGTAACATCTGAATAAATAAATTCTAAAAGTCTGTAATTATTAATAATCACAGTTTCTAAAAGAATAATAAATTTAATTATTTTATAATATTTTCTCTCATTCGTTCGAAAAATTATATTTAAATTGCAATTAAACATAGTAGAATTTGCCATTATCTAATGTTAGATTTAATTATTTCAGAAATTTTTTATCATCTTAGAACTGTTTCACTTGAAATTCGTAGAACCCATTATTTGCACTAATCGAGACCTACCTGTATATATTTCGGAAAAATATAAGTATTTTAATAAATTCATGTTCAAAAATAAAAATTTGATTTTTGTATTATTATATATCCAATAAAAGAACTTAAATTTTTAAAATATTTTTCCTTGATTTAATGTTAATAAACACAATGACAATATAAAATTGAGCAAATATTCATTATTATTTTCAAGAATATGGATGAAATAAATTTATAATTTATTTTAAAAAAATTAATATTAAAATATTTTATTTTTGTGATTATATCTTAATTGTTATGTTCAGCAATAAGTATGAATCATAATGCTCACCTAATGTTATCAATAAAAAATTTGACTTAAAATACATATAGTTTCAGTTTGAGTTAAACTTAATGAGTATCCAGGTTACGAGCTTTTTTTCAAATGTGAAGTATAAAAAATAATAACATTAACTGCAATAAATAAATGCTAAATATTCAAAAAAAGGCATTTCAAATCAAATATGTAGTTATACAATACAGTATGGTTGGGTTTGTAGCAGATGAGTTTCTGCTACAAACCCTATATAAAATTGAAAAATCAAATGATAGCCATGAAGCAGAACCAGTGCACACACTGGTTTTATTGGTATATTATGTAAATAACTTCCATTCCCAGATTGTGCATAAAACAGTAGTTCTATACAAATTGCCATCTACTATCTGTTAATAATAATGAAAAATAAAAATTCTTTAATATTTATATGGCATAAATAATTTCTTTATTATTATAATTTGTTTGATTTTAAAGACTGTTTTTTTATTTATTTTTTTTTAAATAAATAAATCATTGTTAATCATAAAGTATTGATTTTATTAGCCAAGTAAAATCCAACAAAATCAATAGTTTATGATTGCTTAATCTTATTGTGATCAAATTGCATTGCTGAGAATGGAATCCCTGATTTTGACATTGTCTATGGGAAATTGATTCTTGATTTAAAAGTTCTTACTTTACGAGCATATTCTAGGAATGAATTAATTCATAAAGTCAAGAACTACTTCTATATTTCAAAAACATTATAAATAGTAATATTTATTAAAGATCAAACAAAAATGAATTCTTTTGTAATTTGTCTGTATTGTTATCATCTAGTCAAGTAGGACATTATTGAAGGAATTGGAAAAGTCAAAGTATTGTATGTTACTTATTATTTAAAAGTAAGATATTGAATATGCTTTTATAAAATGATAAAATTCATGTGATAATGAAGAATCTCATTTTATAATTTTTTATTTCATATATTCTAAGATGATTCCTATATTAAAACTTTATATTTGGGAGTAAATATTTATACAGGAATTTCTCGACTTTACAAGTTAATTCATTCCTAGGTGAGCTCAAATTAAGAACTTGTAAACCAAGAATCAATTTCCTATTATATATATATAATTTTAACATTATATATATATATAACAAGAACCTGATTTTAACATCATATATATATATATAATGTTAAAATCAGGTTCTTGTTCTTACCAATGAAATTTAACTAAAATAGAAATTAAGTAAAGGCTAGCAAAATCAATAGTTTAGGATTAAATAATGATTTATTTATCTAAAGAAATGAAAATATGGCCTTATACACAATATTTATATGATAAATAATAAAGAAATTATTTATCATATAAATGTTAAAGAATTTTTGTTTTTTATTATTATTAACAGATGAATAAATGAGATTTTTATACAGATGTGCTACTGTTTTAGGCAGAAACTGGAAATGGAAGTAAGATGCCAGTAAAAGTAGAGTGCATGTTACTTCCATTTCTCTGTTGCCATTTTCATTTTTCTGATTTCATAGCAAACGACAGAGTTTTTAATACAAATTCAATTGTATTGTATAACTACATATATAGTTTGAAAGGCCTTTTTATGAATGTTTAGCATCAATTTATTACAATTAATATTCATATTTGTGGCGCTTTTAATTCATATTTGAAAAACTCTCAAACCCAGGAACTCATAAACCGAGGATTTCCTGTACTTATTATTATTCTACATTTAAAATAAAATTTGTATAATTTTCTTTCTCTGTATTTCAAAATACTAAAATAAAGGGAAAAATTTTTTGAATTATGACATTTTAATCATTTTTAATTCATTTTTTAATATGCTAGGCTGAAAAAATAAATACAGTTCTTTTGACAACATGAATTATGACATTTTAATCATTTTTAATTCATTTTTTAATATGCTAGGCTGAAAAAATACAGTTCTTTTGACAACATTTTTTTAACCATGTGTTGAACCTTCAATTACAAACTCAATATCAAAATGGAATAAATAAAAAATTTTTTAAATATAAGCACAACAGTTTGTAATATAAAACTGAAAAGCAAGAAAAAATTTTTGTTTAAAATTTTATGTTGTAAATATCAAATGTTTATATTTAAAAATGTTTTTACTTATTTTATATTTGTTAGAACTATAATGGCAAATTTCTTAGTCTATAAAAATACATATTTTTGTAATTGATTTACAAATTATATTTTGAATTTCACTTAATTTCATTAAATTTGTTAACAAGTTTCATCCATGTTATAAATGCTTGTTTTATGAATTTCTGCAACAAATTTCACTAATTTGTACCTGTTTCTGTTTGGAAAGATAATTTTTGCTTTTACAAAAAAAAATTTCATCTTTGTTTAAAATAAATGATTTTGTAATTAAAAAGAAAAGCACGTATGTTAGTAATATTTGAGATGATAATTGGTTGCCATGAAACTGTGTTTTTCCTTCTGATTTGAACTGTATTCGAATAGAATGTTACCTGATGATGGCGTAAGACCAGGGCTGGGGAGCTGGCTTGAAATAGATTAGGCTCCGGCACTAGCTCCAGAGTCACAGTATATTCCAGCTCTGGCTCCAGAGTTATTGTTTTAAAACTGAAGCTTTAGCTCCGACTTCATCTCCAGCTCCATCACTATAAAAGTTTTTTGGTATGACCGCTACCATGAAACGTCACTTACCTTACTATCACAATATCATTTACCTTTTAAATTGATATATTGATGTTTGTATCATAATAATTTATTTTTTTTATATTTATTTAAAGTTTCAATAAAATATTTATTTTGGCAAATGGTATTAATATATCGGTAACTAAAAATCAAAGATCGCTAATTTTTATTGATTTCAAATTTTTATCGAATTTTAAGTGCTAAAGTTGGGGTCGGCTTATAATATGGGTTGTTCATTTTTACCGATTTTCAAACTTTAAAGTCGGGGGCTCAGCTTATATTCAAGTATATATGATAAATGGTTAGGAGCTGGAGCCAGCAGAAATTTTAATGGCTTCGGCTCCGGCTCCACTGAATATGATCAGCTTAGCTCTGGCTCCTCCAAAACTTCTTGGCTTTGGGCTCTGACTCCAGCTCTAGCTCCCCAGCTCTGAGCATAACTGCTGAAAACGTTTGTGAAAATTTCCACAATAAATGTTTTTACTTTACTGCTAATAGTGCTAGATTTTTCAGTTATAATTTATTAAGCTTAAGCAGTACAATATCAGTGTTAAGGAAATGATTTTATTTTATTCTATATAATAATTTATAATCCCTACTTGATAACTGCATATCAAGTCATCAGATTGTTTCATAAAAAATTTGTTCAGATATTCTATTATTAATTTAATGATATGAATAATTGATTACTTTTATTTGGTTATTCTCTTCATCAATTTATCAGATATATTTTTGTATTAAATTTATTTCTGTATACCAAAAATTGTATAACAAAATTATATTAAATGTCATATACCAACAGCTAACATGTCTATTATTTAATTATTACATCTTTCAAAAAATCAAATAGCAAGAAATAAGAATAAGCAAAATAGAAATAGTTGTATACTACTGTATTATAGCATACATTATTGTATATATAGATATATATTTATTTACTTATAAATATTTTTGTAATGTTTAAAATCAGTTAATTAAGATTGCACTAATTTCCTGGAATCAAAGAAATGTTAGTAAATTTTTTTACATTGGAATTAATGGGAACTAAATGAATTTTTATCTCGAGAAATTCGTGGAACCAATTATTCGCGCTAATCGAGGCCTACCTGTATTATTATTTTTTTGTTTGAAAAAATCGATAACTTTATACTTAAAAAAAATGAATTGAAAATATGAATTTATTAAAGTAACAAATTTTCAATTTTTTTTAATTAATAATTTATTATTTTAATAAAACCTTGGAATTAAATTTAAATTACACTTGCATGAAGTCATTAATCGAACATTATGTAATCCTATGCTTTTTTTTTTCGTTCAGTACAGATTTTTGATTTTCTTCTTTTTTTATCTATTTTTATTTCATCTGGCAATGGTTTTGTCGTATTTAATTCTACTGTATTAATTTATCCTTGTTTATGTTTAATTGAAAAAGTAAAATTCAACTTTTTTCGATTTTATGACAATGATTAAAAAGTAATCCGAGCGTCTAATGTATGAATGCATGCTTTTTAATAATGAATTTTTGTCATCATCAATATAAGTCATAATTAATTTTTGGTATGAATACTGTATAATAGCCAAACTAATGACAATGTGCATTGTAATCTATTATAAACAAAATAAATACAGAAGTAACATATGCTGTATTTTTAATATTTTTTTGTCAGTTATTTGTTCGAAGAAGCCATCAGTTATCATGATCATTGCATCAGTAGCAATATATCTGAATATTGTGTTATGTTTAGCCTTTGCATCTCAAATTAAATTATAAGAAATATTTATAAAAATTTTATAGTTAGCGTTTTAAAAAAGATTCTAATTTAAGAAAATCATATTCTCAGCATAGTTCTTTCTTATTCTTTATTGCTGAGACAATTATTAATTTCTACCAATATTAATCATTAATGATTTATTCAAATACCAAGTTGCAAAATTCTATTAATAATAATTATCACAATATAAAATGACTAAAAATATTATAGAATTCCTTACATCAAGGAAGACAATCGTTGTTCAGTCTTACTATTAAAATTAAAGACTTCGTCTATTATATAAGGTATGTCTTTTAATAATACATCTTAACTTCACTTTGTAATGTAAATGTAACGCAATATAAGTGTAGTTCTGATAAATAGCACAAATTAGCATCAAATTTTATAGACAGATCAAAAATTTGTTTTCCTGTATTCTTTTCCTTTTATAAATTATCAATTAAACTAATAATTCAATCAAGATATCATATTTATCCAGTTTAATGTATAAAGTATCGGCACTAAAAAGAGAAAGATAAATATTACATCATAATATTTTTTTTAAATTTTAAGATAGTTATTTTTAGTATATGTTTAATGTTAAATAAATGCAGTACGTGGATAAGATGCCGAAAAGCAGCTTAGAGAAAATTCCTGGTCGCTCGAAGGTGTTGATAAATACCAAAACAGAATTCATGAAAAGAAATAGTAAAATTTTGTTATGTACATTTATTCACATATATATTATACTATCTACATTCACATACGCATAAATTCTTTATATAGACATAGAATTTATATCTATAGTATTTCTATTACAATTTATTATCAAGATAGTCAATTCTTTAATACAGTATTGCAAATTCAGATCTTAACTATCATGAAGCCATCATGACAACATCTGAAAGATGAAAAAAATGTTTCTAGTTTATAATGATTAAAATAATTAATAAATAATTTATAGTGATTACGGAATTTAAATTTTATTATCTTATATAAATGATAGAATGCGTATATAATATTAAGTGTTATAAAGAAAACTGCTTATGTTAAAGAATAGGATTGAGTGAAAAAATCAGATCAATTGCTTTTTAATATTCTGCAAAAACAACAAAAGGCAAAAGCAAATAAAGAAACACGTATGAGAGCATTTTCAAAGTTTGATTGCCTTATGATAGAAAATAAAAATAAAAAAAGATTTTTATTTAAAATTTTTTATTATATAAAATTAGAAATATATAATAAAAAGAAATAAAAATTTCTAATTTGTTGTAAGCCTTCTCTGTTAGGTAACATTTTCGAATTACTGGTATGACGACTGCGAAGTCAACAACAATAATAATCTGGGATAGCGAAATATCATGAGATTAAACTTGACTAAATTAAATTGAAAATAATAAAACTAGATGGTTTAATAAAATGAAAATAAATAAGACTAAATGGTTAAATAAAAAATGAAAAATGAATGTCTGTAGAAATATATATCATACTTTATATAGCTTCAGATACTATAATTTTATTCTAATGAATACTTTTCATTATTTAAAGGATTGAAATTAAGCCTATAGCAATAACAAAAGGTCACGAATTAAATTATGAGGTCACTTATTAAAAAAAGGTAAAGTTTTAAATTTTTCATTGAAAATAAAAGTTAAGTTTAATGCTTAGTAAATTAAATAATTGCTAATAAAAAAATTAAGGCAGTTCTTTCTATTGTAATAAAATTTGATGTAATCTTGGAGTTAATATGTTTATCATCATTTTCTTCATATATAATATATATAAGGGAGAATCAGAAAGTTCCTAAAATGTAAGGTAAAAAATAAAAGAATAAATAAATATCAGACAGATAAATTCTAATCATATTTAAAATATTTAATTATCTGTATTGATATATACTATATAAAACGTTTATAGACGATGTGCATATATATCTGTCCGCTTGAATTTGCATATTTCCATACGACTTAGATAAGTGAAATTTGGAAATGTTATAGACGAACTCCTGAACTGGTGTAAAAAATCAGAAAACTGAGAATCTCATTCCGAAGGAGGTAGAAAAGGGATAAGAAGCTAAATTTCCTATGTTTAGCTTATGAAACGTTTAAAAAATGTAATTTCTCGATCCTTTGAGTGTTTTAAGCGGGAAAAAATATTCCTCCACTTATTAGTAGAAAAACAAATACTCAAAAAGAATCAATAAAAGTAATACCTCCCAAATTTAAACGATTTTTAGCGTTAGTCCTAGTGTGACAAAATCGGTATCTAGGAATTTTGGGCGCTACAGATTACGTATTTGATGATAATTTTTTTTTTAAATTCAAAAGAATGGATCTAATATGGTATCCCAAAATTCAGCGGTTATTTTAAATTAGTCCAATTTTTGTTGTATTGTCGTCCATTTGGATTGGCCATTTAAAAAAAAAAACTATGCATTTCCATCTGAAGTTCTCAGGATTGAATCCGAACCCATCTCTTGAAAATATTTCCTGTCGATGGTCATCATCGATACTGTGCTTTCCATGTGCAGCCTATGGTAGGGCTTCAAGTCGCACACTTAATAATAATAAATTGAGAAGTTTAATCATTTGTTGACAAAAATGATACAGCAATTCAAGCTGTCATAAATATTTGTGTTTCTTAATTTGATACAGCTCACCTATGCCTGTCGTAGAAAGTTTTATATACTAGTGTTTATACAGAGGGAATGATGACAAAAGAACACAACTTCGGGAACCTATTGCAGAAGGCTGTTTGAATAAAAAAGCTATATAAACATAGGTCCGATTCCAGACGATTTCGGAGCTATAACTGAATTTAGTTATAAAAAATAAGACTACTGAGAAGAAATAGACCTTATATTTGATATTGTTTATTCTTAAATTCATTTTACACAAATGTGGATTAAAAACGGCACCTTCTGCTTCAATACACTATACTATTCGTCTGTGAATCGCGAAAGTAGCTCGTTTTAATTCGTTGTGTTCTTGATGTGTGATGTAGCATCCAAAATGAGGTCGAATGATCACCTTTCTTTCGTATACCAGCACTTTCATCCATTCTCATAAATAATAATCTAAAAGAATTAGAGGATCTAAGTCGCCAAACACTATCAATATTCATTGTTTTAATTTCAAAATAAATCGACTGAAGAGTTATTCAATAAGAATAGACTGTTCGCCATATCTTTGGTTTATCATATAATTTAAGTAAATCCACTTTTAGAATTAAAATACTTTTATTTCAATTATTTATTTATTAATATTTCCTTCTTTTGCACTAATAGATATATATGATTTTTAGATGTGTGGCAAAAGAACTGATCATCAAAGTTTCTGATATGCTGAATTTTTAATTCTTCTTACAGTATACACCAAACACGTTATTCTATTTATTATGTGTATGTTGAGCTAATAAAAAATGTTTATTTTCGTATTCATTCTGTTTTTCACATAAACTGTTCACAGTTTTTCAAAATTACGAAACCATCGCAAAATGAACATTATAAAAGTATTTCAATATCTTTCAAAATCTAACTTAATAATCAAAAATATTACAATTTCCAACCAATACAGAATCTAATATTTCCATTTTAAATTTATAGAAATATAAAATTAAAATTCAAAGTAGAATAAACCTATTCAAAAATAAAAAGATAATAAATTTGAAGCTTTTAAAATAAATTCAGCATTTCATCCAAAGTTTGAATTTATATGTAAAAGCTTATTTTGCTAGACTACCAAATGAAATGATTTGATAAGGGATGAAAAGTAAATCCTGCATAAAAGAAGATCAATATGAATAAAAACATGTGTCAGAATGATAGACCTGAAGATTTAATATGACAGAATTCGATATTGGAATGGTTTTTCAATTGATATATAGAAGGAAATGAGAAGGATTTTCCTTTAAACTTTTGATATCATTTTATAGAAAAGTTTAAAGACTAAAATATTAAAGAGCACCAAAGTTACTTTTATTGGAGATATGACAAGAACAAAAAATATATCATAAACTATTTGAAAATTTTAAATTTAGTATTTTCTAAATTTTTTAAATTTGATTATTATTTTTTCTATACAAAAATATTTAGATAGTAATTAAAATAATGTTTGGAATATAAATGAATTACTATATTTAATATAAAAATAATTATTTTATGAAAACAAAAAAAAAATTTATAACAAAATTTTAATAACATTTAGTCAAGCAAAAATGCAAATTAAACATAATTAAACGTTAATTAGAAGAATAAGAAATATAATAAAATGAAATGTTTGCTTAAAACAATTTTAAGTAAACATGTTATGATTAATAAATGTTTTTCTTTGTAAAAAATTATTTTAGAAAAGGATCAATTGGCAGAGCTAGTTTTCGAAATCCTCTTATATTAGTGTAAGAATATGTATGACAGCAGGATTTAATTACTTAAATCCAAGAACTGCTATTTACATAATTCTATCAAAATAATCACATTACAGATAGTCCTCGACTTTCGTACTTAATTGGTTCCTGAAATGTGTACGAAAGTAGAACAATATAAAAAATATGGAAATGTTTTTAAAATATTTATTTTACAATATTAGCAATATTTAAAATATATATTTTACACCAAAACAGATAAACTGAAAACACACAACGTAACAAGAGAGGAGAGTGGCTACAAGAAAGTACGCGCGTTTTTGGGCTATATATCAATAAAAATTTAACTTTTAAATATGCATGAAATAGCAAATTGTACGAAAGTCGAGGACGCTTGTATGCTATGCTTTAAGTTGTGACTAAAAGATACAATATTAATAAAATTTCGTAATTATCTTTAATTGTACAGTAGTATGTTTTAATCCACGTAATTAAATGGTACATAAAAATTAGAATATCTTTAAAAATACAAATGATTTATTGATATATAGGCCTATAGAGAATTATTGTTAACATACAGTTACATTGATTATGATGTTTCCCCAATATCTGAATATGGCATAATAAAAAATATATAATTTTCTATCAAAAAATTACTACACCAAACTTAATAAATGAACTACAACGTAACAGTAGAATCTCGTTAGCAACATTTATATCATCAGTTTTTTTTAGTGTTCTATGGCCTAACAATAATGATAATTTTTGTCGTTCATTTTTATGTTATTCAATGTAATACCATTGTTACGTTAAGATGCATTTTTAGCTCTTGTGACGTAACGATTATTTCCAACGTTTTCAAATGTGATAACGTAAAATAATATTCAGTTAGATATATATAAATCTATCTGAATATTATTTTTTGTTTAAAAAATATAATAAAGGGTATATAATATATAATTATGGAGTTCAGGTTCAATACGATTATATCTACATTTACTATTGAAATTTGATGAAACAGTATGTTATATAATAATATCAATATTAATTTACTCTTAAAATTTATTCTGTTTGTCAGATACAAAAATCTGAACTCGAAACCTAATCTTACATATGATATGTTCTTTGATGCAACTATTAATATTGATAAAATTTAATTATTAAAGTTAGATTAATGTATTCTCTTCATCAAGATTTAATGCTATTTAAATTTTAAAGTTATACGTTTTAAAATTGAGTTTATTATGCTTGTGTAGTTAATATTTAAAATTAGTTTACTTTGATGTAAATCATAAATAATAATTTAATATTTAAATGAAACATATTTAAAATGGAAAAATATTTATTTTATTTTTTGGAAAAACATTCTGCAAACATCAAACCTGTTTTACATATTATTGCTGTGCTTGTTTTTTCTATTATAACCTAGCCAATGTAATAGTCCGAATTATCGGGATCTACTGCTTATATCAGACTCAGAATACAAATATTATTTTTTCCCTATTTTATTTTTCAGAAAGAATATTTCTGTATATATCAGAGGAATATTTAATGAAATATACAAGGTGTCGTTATTTTTTCTTAAATTTTTTAAAGAAAAATGTTAGCATTCTTATATAGTGTCATTACCTTATTGTCTTAATTTATGATAATTTAATGAAGTAAATAAAGTATAAATTTATCTTTTTATTCTTTAAAATTAGCATTTTATTAAATAAAATAATTTTTGTAAAGAATATATTCATTATGCTCCACTAATATGCTTTATCTTATATAAAATTATATGTGATTCTACAATTTCGAAATTATTTTTTACAGGTATTTCTAACTTACAAAATTTTCTATATTAAATTAACTTTGAAAAGAGGATACTGAACTAATTAAAGCTTTGCTAAAACAGTTTAATGAATTATACTTTACTTGATTAAAAGCAAACTTCGTGTTTTTTGTATAACTTTGTTCTCATTAAGTAAAAGGCTATTTAGTTTTAAGAAGGAAAAACTGCTTGTTTATATAATCAAATTGTTATTTCTAATCATAAAAGTGAACCTGTCATCGTCATCGTTAATTAACGAAAGAGATTTTCGTTTGCATAAAAAATTACTTTTCCTTAAAAAAAAAAAAAAAGACAGATTTCATAATATAGTTTTCAGTTATCAGATATTAAGAATTTTTCCAATAAAAACTTTGTCACTCTTTCATCATTTTTAAAATCTTCTAGGAAAACAAATGTTATAACCTATCGAAAAGATTATAGCATATAATTGTATAATAATTGCAGTAACTTTAGTGATTTAAATTCTTAAAATATTTTAAGATTTAGCTGCTGATTAATTAATTCCAAAATCTCATGATGAGAATGCTCTTTAAAGTACTTTAATACCTCTTAAATTAGACTTTTAAGTATTCTTAAAAGTCTAATTTAATTCTAACATTCATCACAGTAAAACATAAAATTTAGAATCGATTAAGATAAGTTCAGCTTTAACAAAACTGTGTATATTAAAAGAGAATTAAGGCAAGATTTAGCAAATAAATTTTCTAAGATAATACTCACATAATCAATTTGTCGTATGTAGTGTCTCTCATAAAATGTTTTGTATAGAAAGTACTAGTTATAAATTTTTATTTTTCATATTTATCAATTACTGTAACAAATAGAGTGAAAGAAGTCAATTAATACCACAGTGTACTTAGTTTTCGTAGATAAAATATTTATTAATAATAAAAATTTGCTAATTATGTCAACATATTTAATAAGAACAACGAACAATTCGAACAAGTATGAAAAGAATTATGAACTTGAATCTTATTAAAAGTTATTGACATATTTAATATAGTAGAAATTACAATACTTGCAATAAATTCAGGCAAGGAAGAATAGCTTTTAGTCCAAAATTTAAAAAAAATACATACCAATGAATAATTATAATTATGATAAATATTTAATGTAATAACGAAGAAGGAATTAATTATTACTTCTCTCACTTCTAACTTATACTATTAATAGTATATAAGGCTATCTAAGACAGACACGACACAAATATTTATGGCGTTTATCTTTTTTGTCAACAAATTATACTGCTTTCAGTCTGTTGATTACTAACTGGGTTACTGAGGCCGCTCATATCAGTTGAGCGCAGACTGTTGACGATGGATCCATCGGCAGTCGGACTCAGATCATCAAATATTTTACAAGGGATAGGATCCAGATTCGATCCCAGTCCTCTGGATCAAAAGCCATAGCTTTTCCAGTTGTCCAATTCAGCCGAAAATACAATAAAATCGAACTGAAAATATCCGTTGGATTTCGAGTAGCCATATTAGATCTACCATTTTCAGTTTGAAAAACTGTCATTTCATATTCGTTATCTTTTAGCACTTAAAAATCCCTCGATACTGATTTTCGTGAAAATAGGACTAACATTAAAAATCGTCAAATTTTGAGGCTGCAATTTTTTAACCACCTTTTAAGTATAATTTTTTTATCTAATGTTGAAGGGATATTTTTATATGCATAAAATACTCAAAGGATAGAGAAATTGCGTTTTTAAAAGTTTCTATAAGGTAAACATAAGAAAGTTTTCTTCTACCAGTTGGGAGTTGAATTTCCGGTTGTCCAATTTTTGCACAGAGTTCAGTGGTTCTTCTTTAACATCTTCAAATTAATTTTTCTAGGTCCTAAGAAAGAACGCAAATTCGAGCTGATAGATATCCAGTTCATACATGGTCCCAAAGTCTTATTCATATACATATATATATACAAATTTATTCCTTACTAAAAATAAAAGATATTTTAAAATTTTCTAATCATTTTACTGTAAGAATTTAAAAGAAAATTATGATTCAGAAAATATAACTCTAACAATATCCGTAAGGATGAATGTCAGTATCGGATATTTTGTTAAATATGCGAAAAATTTCTTTTGACCAATTTAGATAACGAGTTCCATCAAAATAAAAAATAAGTTAGATAACAACTTGATAATCTATAAATTTATAAAAATTGAAATCTATCATTCATTAAACGAACAAAATGGTAATAAAATTGGACACATTCTAATAATTTTTTAATAATCTAGAAATTTTATTGAAAATAAGTTTTATTTAAATCACGATCTTCTGATATTATTATCAGGATAAAAAGACATAGTATAAAAAGAATATGAGTAGAAAACAAGAATGAGTAATAACAATACTATGCGTAATGATCGCTCCAAGATATTCATCATTTATTTTACCTGTAGCGCTTATCTTCTCTTGGGAAAAATGAAGATAAACTATTATATCAATATATATATTCATTCAATCTTTAACATGTATCTGTTCAGAGTTTATCAATATTTGATTTCAACGTTTGAAATTCATAAGCATATCTGATTCTAGATAACCAATTCTCACATATTATTTGATAATCCATTGATTCCTGTAGAAAAGCAGCGAAAAACTTTAATATGTTATTTCTGTCAGTGAACAGAAGATATAAAGTTTACAGCCATTAAATAAATTCCTCTGTGGACCGTTGCCACTGAAAGTAACATGACGTTATTTAATCATTCTGTGCCCTTTATAAAGCCTTTAGAGGATACTTTAGGTTTCATTAATGCACAACTTTCAAGAATGCAATGGAATTGCTTTCAAGTAACAATAGTTATTTTATCGATAGAGATGGTTTTTTTTTACTTTCTTTCGCCAACACTGATAGATATTTATCGTTTAAGTGTAGACTCGAATACCAATCCTTGACATTTTTTTTAACATATTTTACGCCCTCTTTCCAATCAGAGAGATTACTAAGGGGGCGAATCCTTGACATTATCATCACAATTTTCCATTGAATTCAATGATCGATATTATATGAATATATATTTCCATCAGTATCGAATTTCCCTCATTTTCATTCACAAAACTTGGAAACTGTCTTGCACATTTTGTGTGCAACAACTACTAACAGTATTACACAATACAAGTTTCTAACAACTATTAACGATACTATTTATCCAAATTTTAATTTTAAGTTGTATTTTCAAAGGAATGTTAAAAAAGCTTTTAACGATAAACTTATAAATATTAATAAAGACAATCCACATTTTAAATAATATGTTTATGATTTTCATTAGAACAACGATTGAAAAATATAATCTACCTTCTCTTTTCGAAATAGTGAACGGTCACAGAAAGGAAAATCTTTATTTATCGTAAGAATCTTAATAAATTGTCAACTGGAGAGATTTGACAAAGATAAGATCTTTATTTCTGTGATTAATCAAGTATTATTAAAATAAAACTATTATTTCTATCACAATTTATTATATTCAAAATATAAAACTTAGGTTGTATTAATTCAAAACAAACTCTGAGAATAAAAATAAAGATAAAATATATAATTAATAACATATTGATCCGCTTTATACAAAAGGAATTGTCTTATAAATAAAAATGTTATATGACTCCATAAGCTTGAATCGATATTAATATTGATTCAAAGTTCCAGCTATCACAATTTTATTTATATACATTTTTGTTCGTTTTGCGTAGGAATTCTTCCAATGCATCGTTTCGCTTTGATCGCCCAGTAAGGTTAGTTATATAAAGACTGCTAGATAATGCATATATTGTATATTATTATTATTTTTAACTACATTTTCTATTTGCGTGTTAAATAAAGAATGATTCATATATGGTAAGAGATGTTTCAAATGAAAGTTAATCCGGAAATTTATTAAAATATGGTTACATATTAGCTATTAGCTGGCATCCAATATGAGATCATTACATTATTTTACATTATACCTACTGAAAACATCATTATTTCAAAAATGTTATCTCATAAATCAAATAAATATGATCATTTCTTTATCAGAACATAAAGAAATAATCATCTTCGTGATGAACATCAGAACATGGGCTATGATCCAAACTATCATCGAGTTTAATCCATTTTTATTCATGATATAAATTGTTACTGTTATGACAATTATTATAAACAATAGAAATCTATTTAATTCAATTTAATATCTGGATTTTTCTGCGTGAATATAAGACAGTTTAGGAAAAATAAATGACGCGAACAATATAATCATTAATATTACTAGGCTCTATAACTTTTAGATATTGATAATTGATACCGAAGAAATTTTTTCTCTCTCTTCTGAGGTTTGATGTTTCCTCTAAATGATCTAGAATCAACTTAGTTATTTGACTTTTGCTCTTCTAAATCGTAACGAGTACAAGAATTATTCTCAATAATCAATATTGATTTTTCAATTTAGCTAACGAAATTCCAAAGTTGAACGATTTTCAACCGAAGTTAAATTAAATTAAACATTCTATTTGATATGAGAGCTTTAATTTCGTAATTCTTAATTATATTAATTAAATGTGAGTATCGAACCAAACGAAAATTTTATATTATTATAATAAACTTTCATGAATTCGATAATCTGATTCAAAATTAAATGGCAAACGCTGTTTATTATCGATTAATAATTCATATAATTACATGAATAACCATCAACGAATGTGTTATTCAGAAATATTTTACACAAAATCTTTGTTAATTAATTAAATTTTATTGATATAATTGCTGAATTTTAATCTCTTCAAACAAACAGTTTCAGTTTGAATCCATTATCAAGCATCTAGTATAATCTAACTTTAGCTTCATTTTGTTTTAATGAATAAATCAATTAAAGAAAAACAATAAGTAATTCATTCGATAAATTTTTCAATTTGTTTTCAGTTGTAAAAATAAATTAGTCATTCGAAATTAGAACATTAGTTTTGAGACGAAGAAAAAAAGTAAAATAAATTACGATAAAAGCAGTTAAGTAATGTCGTCCAAATTAAAAAATTGCATGATTAACGAAGAAATTTCCTAAGAATTAATTAATTAATGCATTATTGGATGAAGTTCTTTTCTGAACTCTTATAACGGTATCTGATTTTTTCCCTATCTGGTAAATGAAACTTAGAAACTCAATTATTTTTAATTAAAACGATAACGATTAAAAAATAACAAATGTTTCGATAAAAACGTTTATTTGAATCTACATATTAATAAACATACGAATTTAATTATAATTTCATAATTAATTATTGTACTTAATACGGTTTAATGAATCATTTGCTTAATATGTTATTGCAGTTAACAGGAATAATGGAGATTTTATTCGTTACAGTAAGTACCGAATACCGTAAGTTGAATTATTTTAAAATAATGCAAATTATTTCAAAAATTAAAAAAGAATTACAACTGATTAAAATAATTTTTTTCTGAAATTTTATTTGTTTTTGAAATCAGTTTAATAATCGAATGCCAAAATATATATAGATTTACATCGCAAAATTGAATTTTAGTTTTTTTTATGTAAATTTTGTATATTTAAATAATGATTGATATCTTTTCGTTTATCTATTATAATCGTACTTAGTTATAAAATATAAACAAATGAAAAGATATAAAATAAGCAAGGAAAGAAATTACGATAGAATTTTGAAATAATACATTGATTATAGAAAAAAAGGAAAATAATGTTGAAAATTAGAAAAGACAACTTTTCTCTTGAACCGTTAGAAACAAAAAAAAAGGAAGATTAAAAGAAAAATAGAAATAATAATTTTTTAATCTTTACACACTGCATTACTTACAGTGTTATATTTATTTTTATCATTTAAACTTAATCATACAAATACAGTATATAGCCTACATATATAACCTTTAAGAAGGTAAACGCATTTTTTTCTTAAATTGTAACAATTTTAAAATGTATTATAAATATTTGTTCTAAAGATCACCTCCTTCCATTGGATTACATACAAAATCATGACATAAAATAATAAACAGAGCTCACTTTTTAAAACACTTTTCAAAGAGAATCTTATATAGCCTATGTATTATACATAATTCGCTTCACATTTTTTCCAATTTTTTTATAATGTAATTATTGTAATGAATACTGTAATTAATGCATTTTAAACAAATAATTTTAAAATATTCGTAATTAAAAAAATTGCTGTTATGTTTATGTGATAATATGATATTTAAGAAATCAAAACAAAATAATGAATAACATCCTCCAATAAATGATCAATAAATTCGCGAAAAAATAATTAACTAACGTGATCATTTATTAGAATAAATACGTATCCTGCTGTTCCTGATTTCTCCAGGCAGTCTCTTCTGTGATCCAAGGAAATCTTCGGATTATGCAAAACTAAGTCGTCTTCTGCTAGAATAAGTTTCTATTTCGAGAAGAGGAAGATTCCTAAGAATACGTTTTTCTGACAATTTTTCTTTAAAACTAAGCAATTAAAATTTAATAGAAAACATGAGAAATTATTATTTCTTATTTATGTAAAGTCTCAATATATCAATTCTTGATAAATATTTTCTATAGATGTATTTAAAACAGCATTATATATTTTCGAATATATAATCGAATTAATTTAAACTTTCTGCTAATTAATCGCACTTATTTCTCACCATATCATGTTTTGTATAATATAATTATTTATAGTGCAGGAAAGGATTTTAATCCTAAAATCAGCTTTATAAATAATTTCTGCATTGATTAAAACATGAAATTCTCTTACAAGTCTAATTTTAAAAATTGACCAAGTGCATATTTGTTTACTTACAGATAGTTGCAGGTTAATTACATGTTGTAAAATTAAGGTTTCATTTTATACAATTGTTCCGCAGAATTAATTTTTGATAATAAATATAAGTATTAATTTTTGATAATAAATATAAGTATTCCTTTCTGGCTTCTTGCGGTACAAAAGAATTATTAATTAATGATTAATAATTATCCTTTTGTATAGTGTCGATATTTAAAACTTTATTGGAATATAATCAATGGATAACGAAACTCTTTCTTAAGATTTATTTACTTTATAACTAACAAAATTAGTTTTTATCTTATTTTTAAATTATAATGTTGCAAGAAAAGTGATGAGGATAAAAAAATCTCTCAAGATAATTTTTCAGTAATAAAATGTTTTTATCCTTAACATTTCTAATTATGATAGTTGTTATTACTGTAGCTACCATCATTATTTCTTTAATAATAATAAAAAAATTAAACATGAATAATTTTAATTTGAAATGTAATAAACATGGTGGCATGAATTATTTTTGAAGTTTATCTTAGAGATTCGTGACCAAATCTGAGGATTCAGACGTAGCATGGAACAAATGATATCTCTCATTCGGTTCCTGTAACCATTACTTCTTTTTATAAGTGATTTTTATAATTTTATAGTCTATGAAGATAAAAACATGTAAAAGTATCTAGACTACAGAATATCAAACATAACTGAAAAAACAAAAATAACTTCTCAATTCTGTTTTGCTTATTTGAAAAATTATAATACATGCGTTTGGTCCTCTTTTATATTAAAGTAATCGAAGAGGATATAAGAGTAATTTTATGAGTCAATCGAAATTCTCTCGAATAATATTTAAAAAAAATGGCAAATGTGTTTATATATTCGACTAATACTCTCCCAAATGAATTTGTCAATCTAGTCGCAAGGGAAGATTGTCGAACGGAATATACCAACTAAGAAATTTCGAAAGAAAAACTCACTCAGAAACTGTATCGATTCATATTAGGACATCTATTTCTTATAAAAACATATCCGACTGAAAATATCCAGCTACCAAGATGGAAATTATCGAAAAATATCTTTTTAGTTTTTTCTGATTTCAAAAATATTTTCTTTACATAACCATTCTTCAATTCCTTCTCTGAAACTAAACTATTTCTAGATATTCCCATCATAAAAATAATTATTCCTCCACCCAATAGAAAAGAAAATATTTCTTTTTTTTCTAATATATCAAGAAAATATAGAAATAGAAAATACTTAAAAATGTTTTTATGTTAAAAGCTAACATTATTCTAGCTAATATTATAAAGCAATCTAATTATTTAAAATATATTGTTGGCGAGATAAAAGTTCTTAAAAGTATGATTGTTATATTAATATTTATTCTTTAACATGTCATGCAATGCTAGGCTAACAAAAGAAATATCTAAAAATACTCGATAAAACTTTTTGCATTAAATTTTCTCAAATTTTTTACTTTGCAAATTCCGTTGCAATAATATTTGAAGATTTTGAATTTATTTGACAATTTGACTTCTCGTGTCAAATCTTTTTTAGTTAGCTACATGATTTTGTAAATTCTCTTTGACAGTCGAACTTGTGTATTTTTCGAAAGAAATCATTAAATAAGTGCAAATACGTTAATAAAATTTTTAAATGGTTTCAAACAATGAAATTCTATTCTAAATAGCGATAAATTAAATTAGTTTTCAGAACTTTAAATTCTTCATTAAATTAGAAACTCTAAAAGAAATATTTTTATAAATCATCCTAATTTGAAAATTAATCTTTAAAACAACTAAATAATAATAGAAAATATTTCTTATCACTTTTTATGGAAAAATTTTTAAATTTATCTAATTCCGTAATGTAAAAATATTTATTATACAAAATTTGAACATTTTCCTTCTTTAACTATTTACGTGACCCATGCATAAGAGGAATATGCAAATTTAGATTAATAATTCTTTATATCACTTATTCATTTTATATACAAGAAAATTATATATTCTGTTCGTTTATAAGAAAAATAATTAGTTAAATAATAGCATTTCTCTTTTAACAAAATAATAATTAATTATTATTAATTTCCAAACCGCACGAGTGGCCGCTTCCGCATCCGCATCCCGCGTCGCAACCGCTAATTGTGAAACAACCTTTAATGCTAACGCAACGCGTCGTGTCGCTTTGTAAACTAGATGGTGATTGGCTAGCTTTAAAAGATTAATAGAAAAAGTACTTTTAACAGAAATGTATATTTATTTTATAACGTTATGAATTATTATTTTAATATTTGTCATAAATATAAAAGTCAATTAAACCTTAGATACATTATGCGCTTTTAATACAGATCGTATTTTTCAATCTTACAGAAAAACATAGAATTTAACAGCATTATTATTTTTTAAGTATTTACATTAATCTTTACTCTTAAATTTGAATTTCAAATCTTAAGATTAATCAGCAGTTTTAAAATATACATTTACAGTTAAAATAACAGATATTATACTATGCATATACGGTATATTTTTAATCCTGATATTTGTATACGAGCATACTATACCATACATTACTTCAGAAGCCAATCTTAAATCGTTCTCAATGAAGAATTAAATTATATTAGAGATAAATGAAGAAACAATTATTCAAAATAAATTTTAATTTTGTATTATATTCATTTTACATTTTTTTCTTATTTATTAAAAATAATTAAATATAATGGACTTAAATTTTAATTATTCTTTAAAAACTTTTAAAGACTTTTTTGTATTAGGTAGGCCTGTACTTTGGTTGTTTTTGCAATTAAATTTATTGAATTTAATTGGAACTCAGCTTTACATATACATAGGCTAAAGATATCTGGTCAAAATTGTAAAAAAAAAACAGTTTTAATATATAATATTAATCTTTTAATGAATATTTCTGATATTAATTGTTAAAAAATAGAGCAAAATATAAAATTTGAGAATACAATATTCATAAAATGAATAATTAGAATAAAGTTCTGAAATAATTGAATATCAAGATTTTTTACCTATCTACAATATTTTCATTTTAAAATTAAAAAATTTAATAAAGAATAATCAATCTCAATAAATATAATGATATCACAATAACATAATCAATATTTATGCGTTAAACATATTAATTACTTTTGATATGTTTAAAATCATATGAATAATTATTTGTATATACAGTATATATAAATTTCATTTCATTAAAATCTATTTATTTAAATAAATTACTAATTAAATAAATAAATATTAAAACTAATTAACAATAAATTACAATTATTTTCATTCTAAGCAAGTAAGGAGAATTAAATTTATGTTATAATTAATTAATTTCAATTAAAAAATATAATTAAATCTATAGATTTTTGTGCCTTACATAAGAATTGTCTTAAAATCTTGATGGGGGGAAAATTATTTACCACAGAATTAGTAGCAGCAGAATATATGACATCAGTACAATTTTCTCGATTTTTATAAGAAATTTTAGTCGAATAAATGATGAATAACATGACAACATAAATACTATTCTTTCGAATTAATTTATGTGCATGCGTATTAATATATTCTTTTTTTATGTTGCTGCACAAAAAAGTATTGCTCCTTCTCAAAGTTAATTTTTCTTCCATTATATTTTATACTGTAGAAATATTATTAAATTGAAAAATTCTTTATTGATTCAGAAATAAACTACAGTATAGACATATATATATATATGTTATATATTATTTATCTTTGACAAATTCACTATAAAAATTTTCTTTTTTTATTAATTAATAGCAAAAATCGCTTTTAATTAAACTTCATGTTGTTAAATTTAAATTTCTTTAAAAGATCTGTAAAGAATTTTTTAATTTCTTTACAGATTAATGTACTTTATTATACTTTTATAAAATTAAATTATTTTTTAAATATAATTAAATAAATAAAATAATAATTATAATATATTATTTTAAATCTTCCGATCTTGATTTTATGGGATAATTTACATTAAAGTTTATGAAACCCAACAAACTTTGATGTAAACTTTTTATTTTTCTGGAATATGTTTCATATACTTAACACAAGATTTTATAACATTTTTCTCGAATAATAGGTTTATTTATATATATCGATATTTTTTTAATTTAATTATAATTTTATTTTCTTTTTGAATGTTGATTAATAAAAAAGTAAAAATGATATTGTATTAATATTGTTTTTAATTGCACTCTGTAAATTTTAAATTAAAACAAATAGATATTTAAAGTACTTTTATTATAATTAAATTTAAACGTCAAATTTTAAATTTAATAATAACAGTATACCAAGAACTCTGTACTATATAATAAAGATTATATTTTCAGTTTTGTATATTTATACATATTCGTAAATTTCAGGAAAATATTAAATCTGGGAAATCTAATACTATGAAGAGAGCAATTCTTGTATAGTTGTTTGTAAATTTTTTTTTGGAAATATCCCTAAGGATTTTGATGAAATGAATCTACTGTTATCGGGTGCGAGAAAGCGATTTAGCTAGATCTCGACTTTGGGAAAACTCATTTACCTATTGTGCTTCGTGTTTATGTGTCCTATCCTATACTATAAAGCGAGCAATTCTTATCAGTTGATAACGTATCCTGCGCAGTGTTCTTATGTTATTGTAACCTCATTTGTCAAGAGCAGAGAGCAGGGTCGCCTCTAGTTTTTTGCCGCCGTAGGCAAATATAAAAATGCCCCTCCTAAGCTTCAAAAAACAGTTCGTTTTGCCGCCCCTAAATTTTAGGGGCGGCAAAACGCCGTAGACAGTCGTTAGGGCAGGCCTGCGGGGCCTGCCCTAACGACTGTCCTGGGAATCCAGGTTCAAACCTAAGACCCACACCTCCAGTTTTTTAGAAAGTGTCTTGGTCAGGACTATTGAACCCCATCCTTCAACTATCCGGTTGATCCCATCATGAGTGTTAGCCAGCCTGTGATGGGTTCTATACGTAGCCGCCACCAGATACAGAATATCCCAGGATATGGCGGCTTAATCTAACTAACCTAATCTAAAGCAGGGATGTATAGACTGTGACCCTGGGCCGCATGTAGACCTCCGTTGATTTACTGGCCGCTCACCTAACCATGTGTTATTTTAACAAGTCAAACATTCAACGAAAAATATTATTTGTAATTTTAAACAATGCATTTTCAAATATCAATAGTATCTTTCTGATATGAAATTACTTTTACAACGGTTCGATAATAATGTTTTTAAACAATAAAAAAATAATAATCATATTTGTAATAATAGATATTTTTTTCATTTTTACTTTATTTATGTGTGTGAAATAGCTACAGTATTTTTAAATCAATGCAAAAATTCTTTGTTTACTTCTGATTATGTTGCTTTGTAACATGTAATTAATAAACACAATATGATCTCTTAACCTGATTTAACTTTTGTAGTTTTTTTGGTCTACCTATGAGTCACAGCGAATCTGTGCGGTCCTTAATCTTAACCAGTCTGTGAGTCCTTGATCTAAAGTTTCATTTTAATTTATTCTTAATTCGTGTTTTATGCATTTATATATCTAATAAAATAATAATTTTTAAAACTTATTAAAATAAATCTGTGAAAAGATGAAGGACCGAGCTGTACTCGTGCCATTGAACAAAGACGTCAGTAAGACCAATGCAAAGATTATTGAGCAGCTGTCTGTAGACTACAAAGTCTATAAAAGCTACGATTCAGCCAAGGACCAGTCAGAAGAAAGGCTCCAATTCACGACGGAGTTCCTCAATTCCATCGACATTGCCGATTTGTCACCTGTATGCGCTGTGGTTGAAGAACAAGGATTGCAAATATATTTTATACATCACTGATTATATTTTTACAATACTGAATATTATAATCAATTAATTTCCTATTATCTAAATAATAAAATGATATATGACCTGTTTATTTTAAATCGTTTTAGTCAGCACGACTGTAATCGTTTATCAAAAAATACTGTATTAGATTACAACGACATATTTTTAATACACGATTAAATATTTGAGTCATGCGCTTCTCTTCAATAAAAGAAATGAATGTTGAAATATTCATTCATATAATAATCATATTAACATGCATTTTATGACGTTCAATGCTAACAATTTCCACAAAGCTTCTTAATCTATTTTTGTGGCAAAATATTTACTTATTGCTAAGAGGACGGATTATACAATACACGATTAAATATTTGAGTCATGCGCTTCTCTTCAATAAAAGAAATGAATGTTGAAATGTCTTCTTGTTCATTCATATAATAATCATATTAACATGCATTTTATAGAGGTTCAATGCTAACAATTTCCACAAAGCTTCTTAATCTATTTTTGTGGCAAAATATTTACTTATTGCTAAGAGGACGGATTCATTTATGAGTCTTAAAATTAACTTTTGTCATTAAGAAGTTACAAAAGTTAATTTCGAAATTTTTAACTTCTTGTTTATAAAGTCTAAGAAGATATACAGGAAAACCTGTGTAGTGGCCACCCTGCAAGCCATGGCCACCTTAATATCCGCCCATGAATATTGCGGGATTTTCAAACTGTGTAAAATGGCCATCTATGTTCCGTGGCCATGACCAGTGATATATAATTTCGGCACCTTGTGCGTAACATCTACTAGGTGGCCAGCAAACTGTGTTTTGATCTTTATTCTAAGTCACTTGATGACGCCACACTCCATTCTGTGGAATACTATGTGATGGGGAGTCTGGAAACCATGATATTCTGGAATACCATGTGGCGGGGCGAAACAAGCCCTTCCACAAGCTTCCCACCCTTGCGGTGGGGTCAGCCGGATTGTAACAGGATCGAAGGGCCGGGCCGGACCCAATGATAAATAATTTTAAGGAATGAGATCCGAGACTCGAACCCGGGTCCTCCAGAGTAGAAAGCCGAAGCGTTTCTATATGGCCAACTGTGTTTTGATCAGAAATGCCAGATGGGCTCTAGATCTTCTATCAGCTCAGCATTCTGAAATGAAAAAAATCCCGAAAACAAACATTAGTTAGTGATTTCTTTCCTCTTAACAATGTGAAACTGTGTCATAAACTTTGTATTTTAAACATTGATGCTTAATAAAGGAATTTGTATCTAACTGTATCTGGTGGTCAACCTGTGCTTGGTAGCCACAATCTCAACTACCGAAAACTAGCCTTCTAGCACAGGTTTTTCTGTTTTTATATTTTAAACAAAAATTTAAATAATAATAGTAAGTATAAATGCAAAATCGACTGAACTCAATATAAATGTTATTTAATTATAAAATAATTAAAAATGAATATTACATTTTAAATTTACATAGATACTGATAACTATTAATTAAGGTCAAAATAACACATAATGTATTTTAGGATAAATTCATTTCTTGCAGAGAAAAATAGACATGCATTTCCCTCTGTTGTTTCGGAAGTAATAATCTTCACAGATACAATGTGGTTTAAATTCTTTCTGGCAAACACTTTTGAGAATTCCTTCGCGACATACTTTATCACATCTTCTACCTGAGGCATCAAAGTAATGATTCAGATCCGGACATACATTGACTGAAAATTAATAGTTAAAGATCAATCACACAAATTTATGTATTTAAAAAGCAGATCTGAATAAGTTTCTGATATTGATTTTTATCTAAAACCTGATTATTACAATTTAAAAATATTATTAATGCTAAAAATAAATCTAAAATAATCATACTCACGTATTTTGGAAGTTGTCTGATGAAAAAACAAACTAAAAAATAAAATCCACAAGTGATTCATATTTTCTTGCAATATAATTTCTCGAGAAGGAATTTACGTTAGGATGCAGATGTAAATCTTGTCCTGCTGTATTTTACCTGATATTTTATTATTATTTTACAATAATAAAAATGTTATGAGCATATAAATATTTTTATTTTTGTAAGTTAATCAATTTCGAACGATGCACCAAACAACCAAATTTGTTTGTTATTTATTATAAATAATGAAATTTGATAATTTTATTTATCAAAACAATTATTAAATTAAAAAATATATATAATACAATTAATAATTTTTTAACTAGAAATAAATTTTGAAAAAATTGTTCTTCTTTACATAAATTTATTATTGAAACAATGGTGGATCTAATGGGACCGGTTGAGGCTTGTAAACAATATAGGTATTAAATGCTCCAAGGATAAAGATATACATTTTAAATTACAATAAGGAAGCATTTTTCCGTTATTTTAATCAAACTATAGGGTTTAGAACATTAGTTATTAGTTGCACTTGATCTCTGAATCTTCAGCTTTCACAGAATAAAAGAACGCTTTTTAAAGGACCTTATTAGAAAAAGTTATAAGTAAAAAAACCAGAGGAAGACAAATTCGCACAATTCACCACCTGTCGGATAATTATTTGCAAAGTATGGAGAATTGTGCCCAATCACAGTGAACAGGAAACGCAAATTGCTTTTAATCACTGCAGAAGTAGTGGATTTAGAAAATATTTGTGAAGGTATATAAAGCAAAATTATTTCTTAAAACTGATTTTGTATAGCAAAAAGTTTTCAAAAATTAAGTTCAATTCTAAAAAACACCATAAAAATTCACATTTTTCGTTTTTCCTAGTCTAGTATTCACAATAATAAGTGCTGTCCGTCAAGCTTAGCCGCGACCATCGCCGCAAGTACGCAAGCGCTAACTGAAAGAGTCCAGTGACAAAATAGGGATGACAGCTTCGCACATGGATGTTTTCAAACACAAGATAACTGAAGTTGAATGGAAGTTTACTGTAATGTCGAATGCTGAATGATTAGCTTGGAAATAGTATATTTAACAGAATTTAATAAAATATAATCATTATATACATCCGGAACAAAAAAATTAAGATATATTTTTTTGGTAAATATTTTACATTTAATTAATAACCATTCTCATCACACTCTGAATCAGTTGTTGAATCACTGTCATTCAATGAAATAGAGTGGTTCACACACTTTTATAATTGTGTCTTTATTCCAGTAAGCTGTTTCTATTTTAATTGCATGCTCGCAATATTTACGCCAGTTTTCAACAGATATGCTATTTATAGTGTCTTCGATTGTTTGAAAAAGTTTGTCATGTTGATATCACCAGTGGGATTAATATTGCATACGTATCGTTTTAATTCGGCCCACACATATTAAATGGCATTTATATCGCAGTGGTATGGCGAGAGACGAAGTGTTGTAAATCCATGTTCTGCTAGTATACAATCAAATTGATAGGTTTTTATGTTAGGAGCATGTAATTTGACCAGCTCTAAAAGTTCAACCTTAAGCGAATCAGGTAAATGTTGAATATCAGGTCTAGTAAAAAGAAATCCATTATTTTTCCAATAGATGGCTTTAATAAATTGTATCTCGCGCTCTAAAAGTCCGATCGGTTTACACTAGATGGCGTCAGAAAGCCGACATTTCGTACTAAAAATCTTATTTATGCAAAAAAAAAAAAAAAAAAATAAAAAATAAAAAGTCTGATATTAAAATTGGAAAAATTAAAATTTTCCTAATTCGCTAGGTCCTTCCTGATGCACTCATAAAATTTTTTTTCATGTGACACTAACCAGTTGCCAACTGCAGATATAGCATGTTGCTGTTTAATATAGCAAACAAATATCAGGTCTAGTAAAAAGAAATCCATTATTTTCCCAATAGATGGCTTTAATAAATTGTATCTTGCACTCTAAAAGTCCGATCAGTTTACACTAGATGGCATTAGAAAGCTGACATTTCGTACTAAAAACCTTATTTGACAGTTTTGTGAATGGTTGGCTCAGTTTTGTTTGAGCTCACGTCAAAGATGGACACTAGCAAAGAGAAAATACGCTATATTTTACAGTTTTTCTTCAATAAAGGTGAAAACGCAAGCCAGGCGGCTGAAAATGTGAATAGTGTTTATGGTTCTGATACTGTAACAGCCAATCAAGCACAGTTTTGATTTCATCGATTCCGTTCCGGTAATTTCGATGTCAAAGATGCACCACGCTCTGGAAGGCTAATTGTCGAAAATGTGGATAAAATCATCGAAATGGCCAAGTCCGACCGTCATATAAGCACTGTTTCTATTACCCAGGAGATAAACATTGCACAAAAAACCTTTTGGAATCATTTGGAAAATGCTGGATACAAAAAGAAGCTGGATGCATGGGTGCCACACAAGTTAACACAAAAAACCTCATGGACCGAATTTCCATCTGTGAATCGCTGCTGAATCGCAACAAAGTCGACCCAATTCTGAAGTGGATGGTGACTGGCAATGAACAGTGGATCACTTACGACAACATCAAGCAAAAACGGTCGTGGTCGAAGTGCAGTGAGCTGGCACAAATGATGGCCAAGCTAGGATTGATGGCCAGGAAGGTTTTGCTGTGCGTTTGGTGGGATTGGCAAGGAATCATATACTATGAGCTGCTCCCCTACGGCCAAACTCTTAATTCGAACCTGTACTGTGAACAATTGGACCGTCTGAAGGAAGCAGTCGCCCAGAAGCGGCCAACTTTGGCCCTAGGAAAGGAATTGTGTTTCATCAAGACAACACCAGGCCACACACATCGATAGCGACTCGCCAGAAGCTCCGGGAGCTTGGTTGGGAGGTTCTTATGCATCCACCTTATAGTCCGGACCTGGCACCAAGTGATTACTACCTGTTCCTGTCCATGGCGAACTATTTTGCTGGTGAAAAATTCGCCTCAAGAGAGGCTTGTGAAAATCGTCTGTCCCAGTTTTTTGCCAATAGGGAAAAAGGCTTCTATGAGAGAGGCATAATGGAATTACCTTCAAAATGGCAACAAGTTATCGAACAAAACGGCGCATATTTGACCTAAATCGGCTCATTCTAAGTATGTTAAATAAAACCTTCAATTTCATGCAAAAATAATGGATTACATTTTACTACATCTTATATCATTCGTAGAAAGCCAATCCAGAATATTTCTTTTGGTATTGCTTGAATCTGGTGGCTTGCTTAACTGGACTGAATTATATGGAGCATTATCAATAACAACAGTAGCATTTTAAGGCAAATTTGGAATAAGTTTTTCTTTCGCCCATTTCTTGTAAACAGTAGAGTTCATTTGTCCATGATAATCACCTATGGTCGTATTTGCTTTGTATATAAGTTTAGTATTTGATAGAAATCCTATAAATCCACCTGCACACAAAACAATAATTCGACGCGAAACGTTTCCACTTCGAAAAACTTCATTTTTAATATAATATTTAACTTATATATATATATATACATATACCAAATAATTTAATTCAGAATTAATTATTTAAATTCAAATAAATTCATGAGATTTATTTAAAACAAAGAAAATTGGTCATTTAAATTATTTTTGAAACCGAATTTCCACCTGTGAATCGCTGCTGAATCGCAACAAAGTCGACCATTTCTGAAGCGGATGGTGACTGGCGATGAAAAGTGGATCACTTACGACAACGTCAAGCGAAAACGGTCGTGGTCGAAGCGCGGTGAGCCGGCGCAAACGGTGGCCAAGCCAGGATTGACGGCCAGGAAGGTTTTGCTGTGCGTTTGGTGGGATTTGCAAGGAATCATATACTATGAGCTGCTCCCCTACGGCCAAACTCTTAATTCGAACCTGTACTGTGAACAATTGGACCGTCTGAAGGAAGCAATCGCCCAGAAGCGGCCAACTTTGGCCACTAGGAAAGGAATTGTGTTTCATCAAGACAACGCCAGGCCACACACATCGATAGCGACTTGCCAGAAGCTCCGGGAGCTTGGTTGGGAGGTTCTTATGCATCCACCTTATAGTCCGGACCTGGCACCAAGTGATTACCACCTGTTCCTGTCCATGGCGAACTATTTTGCTGGTGAAAAATTCGCCTCAAGAGAGGCTTGTGAAAATCGTCTGTCCCAGTTTTTTGCCAATAGGGAAAAAGGTTTCAAGAGAGAGGCATAATGGAATTACCTTCAAAATGGCAACAAGTTATCGAACAAAACGGCGCATATTTGACCTAAATCGGCTCATTCTAAGTATGTTAAATAAAACCTTCAATTTCATGCAAAAATAATGGATTACATTTTACTACATCTTATATCATTCGTAGAAAGCCAATCCAGAATATTTCTTTTGGTATTGCTTGAATCTGGTGGCTTGCTTAACTGGACTGAATTATATGGAGCATTATCAATAACAACAGTAGCATTTTAAGGCAAATTTGGAATAAGTTTTTCTTTCGCCCATTTCTTGTAAACAGTAGAGTTCATTTGTCCATGATAATCACCTATGGTCGTATTTGCTTTGTATATAAGTTTAGTATTTGATAGAAATCCTATAAATCCACCTGCACACAAAACAATAATTCGACGCGAAGCGTTTCCACTTCGAAAAACTCCATCCATGTCACTCGATTGCCAGCATTTACCAAATGTCAAATTGCTATCGACTTATCTTTTTTCAATATAAACAACAGGTCTTTTTTCCTCTCAATACCTTTTTATATTCCTTAGAAATTGCCTTTTCATTAAAACGATATCACTTCTTTCAGTTAGAGTTTTCCTTTTATTTTGGCTTCGTTTCCATTTAAATCCTATTTTATGTAAAATCTGTCTTAATATTTCCTTTTTTCAAGTGAAGTTAATTTTTTCCTTTAATTTAAAATTGGCAATAATTTGTTTAATGAAGGAACTTTCTTTTCTCTTTGGCTTCGTTTCCATTTAAATCCTATTTTATGTAAAATCTGTCTTAATATTTCTTTTTTTCAAGTGAAGTTAATTTTTTCCTTTAATTTAAAATTGGCAATAATTTGTTTAATGAAGGAACTTTCTTTTCTCGGATGTAAAACTCTTGCACCATACGCCTAATAACATCACAATCGAAATCATCTATTCCAGTTTTCTGCAGAATGTCCATCTTTCTCCGTTTTTTCGGAGAGAAAAAACTTGATTCAATATGTTCGAAATCATCTATTCCAGTTTTCTGCAGAATGTCCATCTTTCTCCGTTTTTTCGGAGAGCAAAAACTTGATTCAGCTTGCGCTGCTGACTCTCGACGAATCTGTTTTATTGTCGTCAATGATACACCACATATCTGACTTGCTCGTTTTGTGGAATAAGAAACAGGAATTAAAGCATCGACGTTTTATGCTTCTCTATCACAAAATTCAATTTCATTGTGTAAAATTTTTTCGTCCCACTTCGAAAGACTTTGTTATAAAAGCACTGCACATTCTAGAAACTTTAGTGCGCATAATTCACTGCGATACACCACATATCTGACTTGCTCGTTTTGTGGAATAAGAAACAGGAATTAAAACATCGACGTTTTCTGCTTCTCTATCACAAAATTCAATTTCATTGTGTAAAATTTTTTCGTCCCACTTCGAAAGACTTTGTTATAAAAGCAACTGCACATTCTAGAAACTTTAGTGCGCATAATTCACTGCGTAACTCATCCCATTTTCCTTTACTATTGAGATCCGTCACGAACCATAGAGGGTACTACATGCAGGCGCAATGGCCAGGGAAAGGGTGAACCCAAGGTGAACCACACAATACTAGTGATTGTGTTTTCCCGAACTTTTTGCTTTCTTGAGATTTGGGATTCCCTTCCGGAAATTCTCGAAAATCTCGAGATTTAAAAAATTGTTTAATTAAAAAATACCTGTTTTTATAAGAATAAAAACGAAGCAGAAAATATCATGCAAAATGAAAACATATTATTTGGTTATTTTATATTTATATTTATTTAATAGTTTAATTATATTGAAAAATAGATAACATTTCAATAATATCGAAAAATAATCGTTTTTGTTTTAGTTACTAACAGTTTTTATTAAAATAGCTTTTCAATATGTATTATACATTCCAGGGTGTCCAAATTTTTGGCTTCCTTGGGCCACATTTGAAGAAAAAAATTTGTCTCGGGCCGCATATAAAATATATTAATTCCAACGATAGTTGTTAGGCGGCCGGATGACTATGTGGTAACACGTTGGCGTGTCACGCAGAAGGACCCGGGTCCGGCATCTCCTGAATAATTTCTGTCGGCAGGATGGCCGCTTGGTAAAGCTTTGGCTTACCACCCTGGAGGATCCGGGTTCAAATCCGGGTCCCGCACCTCCAGTTTTTCAGGAGGGTCCGGGCCCGGCCCGTTGAACCCCATCCTTCAACCATCCGGTTAACCCCATTACGGGTGTTGGCCAGCCTGTGATGGGCTCTACAAATGGTCGCCGCCAGATACAGTATATCCCATGAGGATATGGCGGCGTAAACTAATTAACCTAACCTAACCTGAATAATTTCTTGGGGTTCCGGATCCGGCCCGGTGACCCCGTCCTTCACCATTCGGTCCCCCTCCACGTGTATAGATGCAATCCATGGTTGAAATTAGCCCGTCTCTTAGTAATCTCACTGATTGGAAAAGGGCGTAAAACTAAAAAAAGATGGTTGTTCAGCAAAAGTTTAGTAAATTATGTACAATATATGATATCCAACATGATAAATAAGCAAAAATGGTCGGCTGGATTGGCCGCGTGGAAACGCTTCGGCTTTCCACTTTGGAGGACCCGGGTTCGAATCTTGGGTCCCACCCCTTGAAAATATTTATCATGGGGTCCGGGCCCGGCCCGTCGATCCCCTTCCTCCACAGTCCGGCTAACCCCTCCGCAGGGGTGGGCAGCCTGTGGAAGGGTTTGTTTCGCCCCGCTACTTAGTACTCTTACTGAGTGGAAAGTGGCGTCATCTGTTGACAAAAAAAATAAGCAAAAATGTCCTAACGTAATAATCTTTGACTTCTTTTCATTCAGAAATTTTTTAAAAATCATTGAGCGGATCAAGACGTTTTAATCACTGGAATACGAAATATTTTAGAAAATGGAAATAGGAAATGTAGATTAGTATTTAAATAATAAAAAAGTTTATTGACTTCATTAAGTACAGTCGATTCTTGTTATTTGCGGATTCCGTATTCGCGTATCGAACTATTCTCGAAAACTTATTTGTAACCAAAAAAACGATATTCGCGGATCTTTCGTGCTTATTCGGGGACTCCTGCTGTCGGCGAAAATACTGATTTATCAATGTAAACTCTCTCTCTAATAAAGGCATTGTTTGTTACCAAATGTAGTTTCTGTGTCGTTTTGCCGGAAAAATCCTTGCTTACTCCACAGACTGCAGGTAGGCCAAGTCTGTTCATATCATCCGTAGGTCCCATAGAAAATGTGATCTTATGCTTGAACGCAGCCTCAAATTTACTTGCTGCGGAATCTGTTCCTTATGCCGAGATTTTGGAATTACTGTATAATATCTTGAATAATTATTTTTCATGAACTGACGGTCAATATATATAATTCTATATTGTCGAATCCATTATATAAGCATGATATTGATAATTTTTATAGATTCAGATATCATTTATAAAGTGTTATTTTGTAATAATAACTAAAGAAGACATATTATACTTATGGTTTTATTTATTACGGTGAAAATACATAAAATTTTGATGAATTTCTTTTTTATTCGATTTGAATTAAAAAAAAATACGATATAAAAAATTGTACATGCATAAGTTTAAACTACATAATAATTAACTTCGAATCTATTTTTATATTGTTAAATTTAATTTAAATTTTTAATATAAAGTGGAGTGGAGTAAGTGCAGAGAGGTTTTTGAAAGTTGGACTTTAAACGGAAATATTTTAACCTATCGTAAAGATATTTAACTGAGTCGTTAACAATCGCATTACGCAGCTATTACCGAATAAGTCGTCCTTGTAAATTTTAAATTTGCTACAAAATCGTCCAAATGTCAGCTACTCTGCATAACCTATCGTAAAGATATTTAACTGAGTCGTTAACAATCGCATTACGCAGCTATTACCGTATAAGTCGTCCTTGTAAATTTTAAATTTGTTACAAAATCGTCCAAATGTCAGCTACTCTGTACTTAACCCAAAAGGTGCAAGAGCGTACTTAACAGTAACGGACTACTTGAACAGTGCTTTAAAGAAATAAAATTAAACACCAAATGAAAAGCAGATGAAATTTTAATGTTCAGTAACTACATAAAAGACTGTTAATTCAACTAAATAAAACAGTTCTACAGAATTTTAATTTGTTACTGTATCCTCAAAAAGAGTTAAAAGATTTTATATAATGCCAATGAACAAAAAAGCCAGAAAAACGCCAAAATGTTAAAAAAATTTCTAACGCCAACCATGTCTAAAAAAAGTCAAAAAGAGCTCATTTGATGTCAAAAATGCCAATCTGACAAAGCTGGTTGCAAGCATGACCAAACATATGAATATGGAGTACAGGCCCGTCAATACAAACAGCGCCTCAAGAAAACAATGGCGCGCCAACGTGGTAAATTTAAAAATGCGTTCCGACATTCATGCCGAAAAACTGATGGAACCACAATATTAATTGCCTTTGATTTTCAATTTTTGATTATCAACCTGTAATTTAGTATTTATGTGAGATTTTGTTTTGAACATTCAGAGATCCATATAGATATTATTTATATTAATTATTTTCAATAGATTTCGTTTTCAAGAGATTCCATTAATAAAATACAATATTGGAATTTCATTCGAATTCAATATTTATGCATATACTGTATTGCCTCAAAATAAGAATATCTTGTTTCTTATCTAAATAAGAGACAGTTACTCTTTACCAAATTTACTCTTTTTATGGTAGGTACTCTTTACTTTTTAAAAATTTTACTCTTTATCAATTTGTAAAAAATACTAGCATAAAATGCAAATCCTGTACTAGAATGTCTAATACAGGTAGGCCTCGATTAGTGCGAATAGTTGGTTCCACGAATTTCTCGCACTATTCGAAGTATTAACTCTATGTAAAATATGGTAATTGGTTCTTGCTTTGTGAGATTCCGGCCATTAGCTAACTTCACGATGAATAACCACAATAAACTTAACACTAACTGTTTAAGAAATATTTATTTTCATATTTTACATCATTGTTCATCATCTAATTTAATAACTTACCAGAAATTGCGTCTCATACCATCATCAAACCAACCGCCAAATCAAATTCAAAATAGCGAATCGAAAGCGGAAGTTGAGCGCCACTTTTCTGTCTCTCAATCACATTCATTTTTTGCTCTAGCGTGATCACAACCTCTTCTTTTTTTCGTTTCCTGTTTTATCGTCAGAAGTGTTCTTCTTTTTATCCTTTTCGATACAGTACTTTTTAAAAAAAGAAAATTCTGTACTATACTATAACAAAGCTAAATAATACTATACTGTAGTCGATAGCAAAGCTAAATAATAGTACAGTTAACTGCAAAAAGCCCAAGTTTCTGATGTTTCACCCCTTCAAAGCTGTGTGACTGTTCTTGGACTGCTCCTTGTCCAGTTTTACTAACCGAAAATTAACGGTAAGTTGTTAATTGACATCATAAAAGGAACTTTGTTAGTAAGACTGATCTGTGTTTACAACTCGCGCTAATCGAATATTTGCTCTCACGAACTGAAAAACGGTATCAATTTTATAAGTCGCACTAATCGAAATCGCACTATTCGAAGTCGCACTAATCGAGGCCTACCTGTATAGAAAAATAATTGCGGTTGCCAAGATCGAATTGATACTGATCCGAAAAAATATTATTTCAAATAATATTCGCACGAAATTGTTGTCGTTGTGAATTCTACTAACTTTTTTTTGTCCATGAGTATAATTTTCAGTGAATCCGAATAATTTTATTTGAAACCCAAAGCCCGAAGAATGATCGCAAAATTCGACGTCTTCGGGTCAAAATGACATTGTTGGCAACACTAAAAATTATAATAGTTTTCTGATCTAATAAATACACAGTAGATGAAGCCAAGAAATTTGGTTTTAAAATTAGAGCCATAAACAGGGCCGGATAATGCATTACGCACAATAGACAGGTGCTTAGGGGACCCAAAAGCATGTCAAAATTATAGAAGAATTTTATAATTTAAAAAAAAAAATTTTGTGCCTATAGGCCGCAGATGGTGAGAGAGAAATCTTTTATCTGAATCTCATTTGGAATTTAACATTAATGTAAATAATTATTCAAAAATCGCTGTTGGTCATTTTTATCAATACTGTCCGACAAATACAATTTATAACCGATGACATGATGTTAAATACAATTCATTACAAAGAACAAAGCACTTTCATTTTATAGCATTTCATGAATTATTAAAAATTGTCACCACAATATGTCTGCAGTGTTATAATTATTATAATAAAAATTTTTTTAAGTTATTTAAATTTATTTACTTAAAATTTACAGTCATTTTTGAAACTACAGCAAAAATCTATTTCTTTTTTATACTGTATTTACTTTTCTTAATTAATAACTTAAAATTAAATTTTTAATTAAATCTTGTTTCCTTTATCCTATTTTTAATTAAATATTAATTTTTTTACCTTTCGCATGAGCAAATTTGTTGATGATATAGAATGTATCCATTTCACGCAGAAGTTTATGTTCAAAGTCACCTTCTTATGCTGTTTCTCTCTCAATTTCGTGATACCAAATGAAAAGGCGTTAAATATGGCATAAATCACAAGATCATTGTTTTAACGCTCATATTAGATGACAAAAAAATTATGTACATATTTATTGGCACGGGACCCGTAGCAAATCCTACTTTTGCTACTATGTTAATTCGGCACTGGTTGGCCTTTTATTCAAATCTGAAACTAGCATAGATGATTATCGTGGAGATATGAATTCTGAGAACTTTAAAAAATAAGAAATAATTTAAAGAAACTGTTTTGTCTCAGATAGATTAGTTTCAGATATTTTGTTCCACTATTTGGGAACATTTTATTTACAGGATATCGATTATATTCAGTGTCTTTCAGAGAAATGCAAAGCCGGGACAACTAATATTTTTGAATCCCTTCAAAATTTAAAATAAAACTGTAGAGAGGAAAATAAAAACAACGGTATTTAATATAGCATTTATTATTCACAGAAGCTTTGCGCACTTTAACATTAGCAGTGGTATAATATAAAGTGGCAATTGTACAAGAAAAACAGAAACATTGATAGAGAACTTCAAATTTTGACAAAAACTGAAGCTCAAATAGTATAAAAAATATACAAATTTATTTTTTCTAACATATTGAGTAATAAATTGAGGCTCCTAAAATTGTGAGACCCGGGGCATCCGCCTTCTTGTCCTCCTCTGATTATATTCATATAATAATTTTAATGTAAAAAATATTCTCCGTAAATAATTCTAGCATATTTTAAAAAACAGTTTCCAATAAAATATTACGAAATTCGAATGAAATGATTCGGATGGTAGCGCGGTAAAGCATTCGAGTATCATCTTGGAGATCCGATTCTCAAAATCTGTAGTTTCCAGATAGTGTCTAGGCTCAGTCGGTTGAACTCCATCCTTCAACTAGACAGTTGACCTCTTCATGGAAGTTATCAGCCTGTGATGGCAACCTCCATGATGAGTAGTAATATGGCTCCAGGAAGTGTCTAGGCTCAGTCGGTTGAACTCCATCCTTCAACTAGACAGTTGACCTCATCATGGAAGTTATCAGCCTGTGATGGCAACCTCCATAATGAGTAGTAATATGACAGCATAACTGAAATTAGTTAGGTTAGTTTCAATCAGGGAAGTTTGTTTCAATTAAATCGCCATATCACACACAATAAGAAATTGATTTAACTTTTCCATCTTTTAACTTTTTACATCTTTAAAAATTATGAAAATCTAACAAACAAAAATTTGAAAATATACCATCAATATAAAATGGATCGGTTGGAAAATGTACTAAATTTTTATATGTAGCTAGTATACCTGTAGATAAATTTTAGCAATTATTTTTATTTTTATTTTTACTTGACTTTTTCATGTTTTTCATGAATATAAAATATTTTTTACAATAAAAACAATCGTTTTGGATATATATATATATATATATTAGTATTAAATTTTGAGATTAAAGCAGGATTTCGAAACAATACTTCGGAAAACAATTAAATCAAGAAAACAATAATTCGAGAAAATTTTTATTTGTTTAGCTGGATGGACAAGAACTGGGGCTAAAATTAATTCAAGAATATCATTCTTTGGTCCGAAGATTTTGGGAGACAGGTGGAATTTATGGTAACGAGTATCTGCTGGCAAGTGAGATGTGGTGCTTTGCATCCATCTGCCGTGCGTTTTCCTGTACTTTGCTGGACAGGGCGGATCTTGCCAGGAGATGCGATAAATCGTTCTAGTGGGCAGGAGTTTTTCTTAACTCGCGGGAAAACGAATCACACAGGACCGGAAGAGTTGTCAGGCAACTGATATATCGGCTCGTCAATCTATGTGAAACCTGTTTTTCAATCGAATCGTAATTAAAAAAAATTTTTTTATTATGCTCGTCAATCTATGTGAAACCTGTTTTTCAATCGAATCGTAATTAAAAAAAATTTTTTTTATTATTTTTAATTCCAAATTTTTATAGCTTTCTATTTTCTAAATTTTAATTATGTAGTTTTTTTGTAATTAGTTTAGGCTATTTTTTGGCGTAACTGGATGTAAGGAAGAGAGGCAATTCAATCAAGAGGATGTTCTGGATCTTCGTCGGTGTCGTTCATCACGTGATGTGAGTTTCATACTTGATGTCGCTAAAGTGTCCCGTTTTGTCATTCTAGCGTGTGACGCTGTTTTACTCTGGCCATATTCTTGTAATTTTTTTTTTTTGTAATTTGTGGGATTTCTGTTTTTGGCTTAATTATGGATTAGTCTTTTTTGTGAATCGCGTGAAAATATACGTATATATTTTTGTGAAAATATACTAAAGAAAATTCCTGCAATGAGGATATTAATCCAGTTTTACTCATAATGGGGATTCTGTCTAGCCATTATGAGGTTTCTGGAAAAACAAAAAATCCGCAAAAAAAGGGTGAGGCCTTGACGTGGCTTTGCGGCTTATGGTGAAATAAATTCACTAACAAACATCACCCGGCAGAAAAATGTTTTGAAATATTCAAAAATAATTTTTTTAATAAAAAATATTTTGAATACTTAAAAATAATTCGGAGATTATCATCCATTTTTGCATTTGCTAAGAATTTGGGGAATAATATACTCATTTGTGGAAAGATAATTCTCTTATTTTCAGATCCATTTATAAATTTAAGTGAAATTATGTATTATATTTGGAATATAATTATTAAAACTAACAGAAAAATATTGAAAATTTCACTTGTTTACTAAACTTCTACATTAGCAATTAATAAAATGCATAATTACGAATGGTAAAGCTTTGGCTTACCATACTGGACCGGATTCAAATTCGGGTCCCACACTTCCAGTTTTTCAGGGGGGTCCGGCCCGGTCCCCTTATCATACTGGACCGGATTCAAATTCGGGTCCCACACTTCCAGTTTTTCAGGGGGGTACGGCCCGGTCCGTTGAACCCCATCCTTCAACCATCTGGTTGAACCCCATCCTTCAACCATCTGGTTGAACCCATCATGTGTATTGGCCAAGCCTGTGATGGGATTTATAAGTGGTCGCCGCCAGATACAGAAGATCACATGAGAATATAGCGGCTTAATCTACCTAACCAAACCATAATTACGATTTCTAATATAGCTAATTTGGATAATCAAATCAATAAAATGAAAATTTTATTCAATTTGTTTATCCTTTCATATATAAAATTTACTCTAGCATAAATTATTTTAATTAATTGAATGAAATGATTAAGATTTAGACCAAATAATCCACTTTCTTAGGGGTTTTCCATTTAAATAAAATTGAGGGGGGAAAAACATAAAAAATATGGTTGTAAATCTAATTTTAATCCATAATATATTCTGTTTGATCATGAGAGATTTATCAATATAAGAAATACAATACAATATTTTATAGAATAATTTTGTGTATTTAAAGGCCATCGAGGGTGAACTGTCAAAAATACCATTATTACATGTATTTTATGATAAAGAAAATGTTGAATTATCAAATTTTTTGACAAAGATTATAATCAAACAATAAATAAGGTATGATTACACTATTAATACCAAATAATAAAATATAATATTTTCTCACATTTGAATGCTTCTATCTCCAAGTTTATAATAGTATATTACATAATACATAAAAATGTATTATGTAATAATACATTTTTATTGTATGAAAGATATTTCTACCTTCTATCACCTCGTATTTGCTCATTCTTACATCCATACAATAAATAATATATGCAAAAAACACCAAAAATACAAAAAAAGCACAAATAGCAAAAAATGTGGTAATAAACACACGTGGAGTCGCACTAATAAGGCTGCCAGCCATTTCATTTATGCTGCCAATTGACCATTGGAGCAGACGATCTAGTCTATATAAAACAATGTTGATACCAGTATGTATGTATATATATTGTGTGATTTTTTTTTAAATTAAACATTAATCTATACCATATGTAATCGGTATGTTTGGTTATATAATCTGTCTGCAATCGATGAATTAATAGGCCCTATATATAAGACGCGTAACAGTTAATTCGATAAAAATAAATTTTGCGCTTTTTATAACGCGTTGTTGTTATTTTTCTATAATTTACTAACCCAAAATAACATAGATCGTTATCAGAAACCCATTTAAAACAAGCTTCACTGAACTTATCATTGAACTTCAATTGGGACGAACTGTGCTACTTTAACTATAATATGGAAGTAGACTCGTTATAATGATATAATTAATTAACGAATTAATTAAAGATGTAAGCATTTATTTACGCACGCTAATTAGACAGAGCAGAATTATCAACTAATCTACTACAAAATGCTTTTTACCGAATTAAGATAGGTTATTTCGTTTTAAAATTATTCAGCATTTATTTACGCACGCTAATTAGACAGAGCAGAATTATCAACTAATCTACTACAAAACGCTTTTTACCGAATTAAGATAGGTTGTTTCGTTTTAAAATTATCCTTTGTTAAAGAAACAAGCATTGAACTCTGAAATGTGAGAGGCGGCATAGTGAAATAAAACAAAAATATAAAGTGATGTAAGTGCATAAATTGTTTAATAACAACTTGTGTACTTATATCACTTCATATTTTCGTTTTATTTCACTATAATACCTCTCACATTATTTCCTTTATATTACTTTTTATTTTTTTCAAAGTAACAAAGTACACATTTTGTTATTTAATATGACAAAATTTTTTTTTATCAAATAAAGAATGGTTTATACAAAAATTTTAATTGATATATTTGCAATTATCAATCATCATCTCGACAACGTTCACATTCCGTTCGTTTCTGTTGAATAATCGCCCCCTGTTGGTTTTTCTGACGTGCTGCCAACCATATTACATGCTAAAAAAGAAGTTAATAAACAAATTAAAATGTAGAACATAAAAAAATAAAATTGATCTGTGTTATGGCTAGAACAGCCTAATATGCGATTATCCCAAGGTAAAAAAAATCTTAAGGATTCATCGAATCTATTTTTATGTTAATATAATATAATTTAATTACATTTTTATCTAAAAATAAATACATTAGATCAGTGGTTCTCAACCACTGTGCCGCGAAAAATTAAAAATGAATTGTATATAGGCCTATGTATAAGAATTATATGTATGTAATTGTATGAATCTTATGTATTAATAGTGGTTGGCTAGATATCTCTTTTGCAATCGAACCACTGTACCGAATCCTACAAATAGGGTATCATTAGAAAAATCTTACCCTCGAATTTCTGCGATATCGAAAATTTTTTGTCATTATTCATAATTTAAAAATTAAGTAATAAACATTAAATTAAAATTATAGTTCCTCTAAAAAGACAAAATCAGCAGGTGGCGCTGCAGCTTAATAAGAGCCGCCATTTAATGATACCATGTACGGGTATGTCTATAATCTGAATGTAATAAATAAGAATAAATCTAAAAAGACAAAATCAGCAGGTGGCGCTGCAGCTTAATAAGAGCCGCCATTTAATGATGCCGTGTACGGGTATGTCTGTAATCTGAATGTAATAAATAAGAATAAATGGTAAAAGTCGGGTTTACGTGTGGGAGAGAAGCGCGGCGTCGCGTGGCGCCATCTCTATACATTAGAGAATTGAAGATTCGCCGCCCACCGATAGAACTACGTGATCTAAAACAATCTGACCGCGGCGCGACTGGACGCGACGCCGGTTCTAATTCTCTGAGTCTAATGTATACAGATGGCGCCACGCGATGCCGCGCTTCTTGGTAGATCTGTTTAAACGTTTTACAATTTGTATATATGTTACAGGACAAACCCGAATTCAGAAAATACTATAATTTCCTAATCAAAGCGAGAACGTCCTAACGCTGATCGGACGTTCTCTGTATTTCCTAGGCCGAACTCGAAACGCCGAACATTTTTTATTCAAAGTCCGGAATTTCAAGTTTTTCCTAGTCAAAACCCCAAGTGGCGAACAGTTAAAACGGAAGTCTTCATATCTCATGCATTACCACTCAGTTTCCGATATTTGCCAGCAGAATTTTCTTTCTTTAGAGAATATTCACAAGAATAAGTAAATCTCATTGAGGAAGGCTGTAATCAATGCCAGAGCTCAGTTCTTGATATGCCATTAAGTGTATGACATGAACAGTTAGTAAAAATGAATGGAGATCAGAGTTTCTCAATGCGTATGAGGGCGGATTAAATCCTTTGGGGCCCATAAGCATAAAAATTTTTTAAGTAAATTATAAAATTATTCAATAATTTTTACCCTGCTTTTGGACTTCTAGGTACTTACCTATTGTACCTAGTGGATAATCCGACGTAATGTGTATGATTGTGGAGAAATATCTCTTACCATCCATGATCTCTACATGAAAGTAAGAATACTGTGTGCATTCGTAGATCTTGAATAGATGTACGATCGGGTAAATAAGAGTATGAAAAAATTGAAGGAATATGATCTAAATGAGCGACTGATTAAGGGTTTTCTTCTTTTTTGTCGTTTTACACTGCTTTCCAACGAGATTATTAAGCAGAGGGCATTCCAGTGCCCAACAGGTTGTTCACACTCATGATGGGGTCTATCGTGACATAAATAATGATATTCAACAAACCGGGATGGAAAAAACTTTGAAGATATCTGAGATCGGAAGATTGAATCCGGATTTTCCAGGATGGAAATTCAATTCATTTTCATTTACTTTTCTATTTCATTCCCCAAATTCATACCTCTGAAAAACTTGTTGTGGGATTCGAAAACTGAACTTGTGTGAGTTGTGGGATTCGGGAACTGAATTCAGATCTTCGAGGTGAAAGCAGAGCTCTTTTCCACTCCGCAGCCATCGCTTGACTAGCAATCGGCCGTGTGGAAATATGTTTGCAATCACTTTGGACGATTCGGTTTTAATTTTGACTACACCTTCAAGATTTTTTAGAGGACTGGATTATGCTGTTGAACCTCATCCTTCATCTGACTACCAATCCGGTATGGTTTGTTGGCGGAACTGGTGAGATCCTTTGAAATCCTAGCCGCTCAGTATCCAGTATGATGGAAAATAGCATAAAACTGAATAGGAAAAGAAAGAAAGCTATACCGGCGCGTAACCACTCGGCCATCCGGCCGCCCGCCGATGACATTTGTTGGCTGGATGCCCGCATTGATAAAGCAGTTTATCATTTTGGAGGATCCGGGATCAATTCTGAGCCCCATATCCACAGTTTTTCAGGAGGGATTCGGGCCTAACCTTGAACTCCATCTTCAACTTTCCAGTTGACCCATCATGAGTATTAGCTACTCTATGATGGACTCTAAAAGTGACAACTGCCAAATAAATCCCATGTTTATTTCGGAGGCGTAATTCAAAATCGTCTATGTAGTGAAACTTTTCTTTCTTGCTTACTATAATTTAATACTGTAACTATTTTAATTTTTTTAGAACCAAATATAAATTATATTAGAAAAAATAAATATGAATTATGTGGTTTACGGAAAAGTGGCTCCTCGAATTTCGCCTCCTACATTTCTCCTCGAGCACGTTTCGCCCCCTGTAGATAATGAGTAAGAAACAAAATTGTAAATACAGTCAACTCTTGATATCTCGATTTTTTATTGAAATCCCAGCCCCTTTAATGGAGATTCGATGTAAATGGTCCGCGATTGTCGGAAGGATTGGCCGCGTGGAAACGCTTCGGGTTTCCACGCGGACTTTGAATCCGGATTTTCCGGATTCAATCCGGACCCGGATTCGAGAACCCGGGTTCAATGGTCCGCATCTTCATGGGATCCGGGCCCGGTCCCGGCCCGTCGATCCCCGTCCTCCACAATCCGGCTGACCCCTCCGCAGGCAGCCTGTGGAAGGGCTTGTTTCGCCCGCCACTTAGTACTCTTACTGGGTGGAAAGTGGCGTCATCTGTTGAAAAAAAATGGTCCGCGATTGTTTACAAATTAAACCTAATTGACTAGGAAAAATTAAAAAAGTAAAATTTCGCTTAATTTTTATTTAAATTTTTTGATTATTTTACAATTTATTGCATTTTTTATTGTCTTTCTTAAAGATGTAAAAATTAGATGTAAAAAATTTTACCGAATTTTATTTTTTTGATAACTTTTCGTTCATTATATGAGATCGGAGATCACAATTTTCTATATGAAATCTTAGCCATCCAACGAAATGTTTGACATTTTTTGATAGTGGCTAGTCTCATGAATAAAATAAGGTACGAATGAAGAAAATTAGATAATATTCTAAAAAATATTAGCGATAAAAAATTCAGTTCAGTGTATAAGTAATTCAATCAAACAAATTTATATTTTATTATTTAAACTTTGTTTGATAGAATTTCTGCATTATTGTATATTTTAATTTTTTGTGTTTTTGTTGTCTGAATTAAATGTAACAGCCCATAAAGAGTACCTAAGTTTTTTCCATAACTGTGGTTCTGTCGAGTTTGTATACGTGCCAAGTTTGGCAAAATTTGTAAAATATTTCTCTTATAATTATTTTTGTAATCTATATGAGATGATGTCTTTAAGTGTTTAAAATTAATAAATACGACTGTGCGAGGCAAAAAGTTAATTATAATGTAGTTAAACGGTAAAAAGTTAAGAATTTAGAGCATTTTATTGCAAATTTTACGTTTTCTATGAATTTTGGCACTCCACAAAAATGTGTTCAATATTATGATTTTTTTTAATTAAACATTAATCTATACCATATGTAATCGGTATGTTTGGTTATATAATCTGTCTGCAATCGATGAATTAATATATATAAGACGCGTAACAAAGTTAATTCGATAAAAATAAATTTTGCGCTTTTTATAACGCGTTGTTGTTATTTTTCTATAATTTACTAACCCAAAATAACATAGATCGTTATCAGAAACCCATTTAAAACAAGCTTCACTGAACTTATCATTGAACTTCAATTGAGACGAACTGTGCTACTTTAACTATAATATGGAAGTAGACTCGTTATAATGATATAATTAATTAACGAATTAATTAAAGATGTAAGCATTTATTTACGCACGCTAATTAGACAGAGCAGAATTATCAACTAATCTACTACAAAATGCTTTTTACCGAATTAAGATAGGTTATTTCGTTTTAAAATTATTTTTGTTAAAGAAACAAGCATTGAACTCTGAAATGTGAGAGGCGGCATAGTGAAATAAAACAAAAATATAAAGTGATGTAAGTGCATAAATTGTTTAATAACAACTTGTGTATTTATATCACTTCATATTTTCGTTTTATTTCACTAGTCGAAAGAAAAAAAAAAAAAAAGACAGCGGAGCGCTCGGCAGAGGTGGCTAAATTGTGATTGAAATTGGAAGCAAGCAAAACGGGTACGCTCCGAAAACTCACCGTTTGCCCAACCGATATCTTTCCACTAATAGGCCGGAAGGACTTCATCGAGATAACAATTGCCTAAGATTCCTTCTTTGTTTCGTTACATCTCTGTCTGGACCACCGAACTATACAACGACATCTGAATAGTTGTACAGTGGCGGAATTACAATGAGCCGGACCCCGCAATGCGGAGGACTCAGAATTATAAAGGGCCCAAATCCTCTTTATCTATACTTTCTTTTACCCTTTTTTAAAATTATCAACATAATATAATAAAAATTAAATGCACCCTGAAAAGAGTAAAACACTCATTGAATCAGAGCAGTGCGGCAGTTAGAACAGTAGCTAAAAATATGGAAATAAAATATATGATTTGAGATTTTGCAAATGTAAAATCCAGGAGGAAGAATTTTAAATATATATTTCTTTTGATATTTTCAATTATCTTTCTTTGTTATTTTCTAATAAAACTATCTAGATAATATTTTTTTTGTGGAAGGTACCCAAATAATATTTTGTGGAGGGATCAAAAATTTCAAGTTCCGCCAATGCGTGATTGCGATGATTATGCATTTTTCCTTTCAAAAAAGAGAGAATGTGGAGGAAGCGTTTTCCCTCTATGTGATTAAGGGTTGGTTCCACCAACATCGTATAACACTATTGTCAGTAAACGACATTGTCAATCTGAGAACGATCACTAACAAGATCGTTCCACTACGACTTTCGTTAACGATGTTTACTGACAGCGAAGAGCTTTTGTTCCTGGTGAAATGCCTATTGGTCAAATTAAAGCACGTGGTACGAAATGACGCTATAACAACAACACGTGACAAGCGAAGATGGCTGCGGGTGCGTTTTTAAATTCAATACTCTACACCACTGATATACATACAAAATGACGTCATATTAACCCATCGTTGGGTCTAAAGTATCTGTTTTTAAATTCAACCCTTGCGCAACAAGATGGCTGACTTTTTGGGAGTTATTTTATCTTCTTCTGGTAGTTAATTTTTTAATACCGATATAGGAAATTATTTCTTCAAATGCAAAAAAATCTGCTCTGAAACTATCAATAGACAGAGCATAAACTAATTCTCAAATCTAGATTTATTTTTCGCATGAAAGCAGTCATATTAAAAAATGACATCAAAGTCTGTATCCACCACTGGTCCACCAGAGTCAACCGAACAAATACTAGGATTGATGTGGTGAGTTAGTGTTGAATACATCAGTGACGTCACTAATGAATTTACAAATAGTTTAGCGAACATGATTTACGTCACTGATGGAAAGTATTGAATTTAAAAACGCACCCTACTGTTGAAAGTAAACGACATCGTTAGCCTGATAATTCAAAATAATTTTAGATGGCGAATTTTCCGAGATATATGGTTTGTTACTATAGGTGAGATTGCTATATTTATTATAAAACTGAAAACGTACTATTCATTAATAAAGATTTATCCCAAAAATAATCTATATATCTTGGAAAATGCACAGTTTCTTTGACAAATTCATGTAATCTACCGATCTGTAATATTTTTAAGAAGCCCGATATGAAAATAATATTCATATATATAGTATAATTCATATTCATTCAAGTACAGCATTAACAACTTATTTCAAAACGATTAATTACTTCGCATGTGTAATTATAATTTGATAATTTGAAAAGCAAATAAAATTCACTAATTCAGATATTCAAATTTGTTTTATGTTTTTAGTTTTTTTAATTATTATTAGCATAACTCGACAGATCGACAGATATATCGGACTATAGTATGTTTTGCTATGTTTGAATACGCTGACATCATTGTTATGCTTAACAATGATTGGTGGAACGGAATTTCCCTAATACTACTCACAAGTCAGTGACACCGTTGTTAAAGTCACATCGCAATGATGGAACCACTGACTGGCAGTCAGCCTTACTAAGAAACTTTCTTTACTTTCTCTACATATGCCACCACTCTTGTTCCGATAACAAGATACGACATTTAAAATTTTTTCGACTACAAAAGTGGGCTTCATCAATAATCAAGTTTATTTTTGCCACCAATCTTTTTTCTTCCAAACTGTTTGCTAATACCACTATACAAACTTCCCTACAGTAGTTGTACTAGTCAATTATGTACAGTCAATTTTTAGCGAAACCTCTGATGACACAACAACTTCTGTAACAGGTGCTGTGTCAAGAAACAAAATGTTAATTTTAAAACAGTTAATAAACCTAATCTAATATTTTCGAATCATGTATTTTTTAGTAAAGACAAAATATTATTCAATATTTTTTTTTACTTTTTTTCTTTTGTGTGGCATCTATAACTTTTCCTTTACAAATTTTTCTGATCTGTGGTTAATGTGTGTTGCATCTTTGCCATCATTTTGGACATGATATACTACTTAGCGCCTGGCCACTACATTCCCAAATACATAAAAAAAGAAACATTTTTTTTTTTCTTATCTTTCAAACTTAAGTTTTTTTCATATATTTAGCACATCCTTGTATACAATGTTTTTTGCTTGTTTTCTTTCTCCAGACCAAACTTTGAAATTTTCTTTACATGAAACTCAGTGACGTTGCTACATAAAGTTGTCCATGTGCGTAAAACTTGATTTTGTAACAGCAAGCCAACTTTTTGAAAAGTCTGTCCTTGGGTCTTATTTATTGCTTGAGCACGTCGCCTTTTATTATTTAAATGCAACATTTATGTAGCCTCGGTGCGCCGAATGCAAACTGAACCTTTGAGAGTAGGAACAGCCAATATTTTTCGATTGAAAAAACCAGAAATTGAAATCAAATAACAAAAAAGTATACAACCATAAATAGGAAGTAAACTATGATAATTTAAAACAAAACTTATAAGATTGGGATTTTTTTAAAATTGAGATGGAAGATTGGGATTTAGTTTTCTTAAAGATGGGATTAAAGATTCGAAGCGAAAGAAAATAGTAATGGCAGCACTTACAATTCCGCAGAAACATGGACTTCACAGCTTATTCCTTTATTATATATGATGATGATGATGATGATGATATTCAAGTAAGGTACGGTACCTAATGTTGGAAGAAGACCGACATCCTGGCAAAAATTCTGACAAATCTGTTTGTTTATTTTATCTTTAAAAGTGAAATAATTCAAACCATCAAGGTGAGTATACATTCTGATGTTATTTATAATTTTCTTATAGTCTATAATCTCTATATCTTGCTACACTTAAACTTACTAGACACAACAGTCAAGGCTGGGTCTCACAGGCGTAAAATGTGACGTAAATACGTCGGCTTACTAGACGCTGCGTCCTTATGCAGGAGATGATTCAACTTCATACACTGCGCCAAGAGTACGTTGAGCATTCTTCCAATCAGAAGAGAGATTGTTTTATTTCGTACAGATAGGCCTCGATTAGCGCGACTTCGAATAGCGCGAAAAATTGATACCGTTATTCGGTTAGCGCGAGAAAAGATTCGATTAG
>AYEL01089086.1:0-33791 GCA_000484575.1 Olivierus martensii | reverse complement strand
CGGTGAGGTGACAAACATTTTGGCCGGAGCTGTACAACTATTGAAGTAATCGTGTTTGTTCTACATGCCATTGTTATTATTATTCTTCTTCTTCACTTTTTAATATAAAAAGTAATATAGAAGAGCTCGAATTGTGATCAAATATAAACAAAATTTATTAGAGATATGTAATATGTCACCATCGTAATTATGGATACTAGAAATTACCCGCTCATATAAATGAGCGGAAATATAATATTGTATATAGCGACATATTAGCTTGTCAGTAAAATAAATTTGTGAGATATTTTGTTGTGCATTACTTTGAATGTGCAGCAACTTTTTTGTTATATCTATGGCATTTCTATTTTTTAAGAAAAACAAATACCAAAATGTTTATTGAAACATATACAGTGTTTTAACCCAAAATTTCTTGGTAAACAACATTACTTGTATATGCAGTTTTCCTTCATTTGACGTTTCTATAACACGTATTCTGATATTGTTTCTCAGAAATTCTTTTGTTATACAAACATTCCAATCTTTCACGTTCAAATTTTCTTGTACATTTTCCGGTACAATTCTACATTAGCGCCATATGAATGAAAATAATACCAATTGAAAGACGATGTCGAATAGAAAAACTTTCCAAAAGGAATGCAAATCTATCTAGGGCAGGCTTTGAGAAAATGAACGATAAAATTATATTATTTCTTCACACACAATATGTAAACTGGTGCATGCCGCTATTTTGAAAACTTGTTTTGAAATCAGAGATCTTTTAACGCAACAGAATTGTCAATTCGTGTTTTAATCGTCAGTCAGTGGGGCTAATCTTTAATTCTTTAATGAGATTTTTTCCAAAAAGTGAAATTAAAGTATTGAAATTGAAGATTTGCTTTCCCACCGAGCTGATGATTAAAAGTGTGAATCGGCAATTCCATCGTGTTAAAGATTCATTCCAAAAAAATATACATTAGAGAAATAAAGATCTTCCGCCCACCGACTGATAATTAAAATACAAATCGACAATTCCGTTGTATTAAAGATTCAAAACTTTATCGGCTTTCAAGATAGGTTTTCAAAATGGCGGCGTGCATCTGTTTAGGTACTGCGCGTGGAGAAATACTATAATTTCATCGTTCACTTTCTCTACGCTTTCACCAGATAACTGTGCAATTCTTTTGGAAAGTTTTCTCTGTTCATAGTCATCTTTCGATTAGCATTATTTTCGCTTATATGGTGCTAATGTAAAGCCACACCACCGATCATTTCTCTCAGCTGCAAACATTAATGTCTTTTAACGTGACATTTCAAGAATCTGAAAAATGGAAATTTTTTTACAGGGTGAAATACATATGCAATACCGGATATATAAATTATAGTGTATATTTGAATAAATATTGAACTTACCTTAGAATATCACTTGAAAAACACCTCTGAACTCGTGTAGAGAATCATAAAATGGCATCCGTTAGTAAAGTCACTGTATGGTCCGTCGTCGCCCGACAAGTACGGACACCCTTTTCCAGTCTATTTGCCGACAATTGGATTCAACGATTGGCTGTGTGTGTGTCACGTGATCCGCTTCAGCCATTTTGGAGACAAAGCAGCGGACCATTTTAAAGTAAAATTCATAACTATTCTTACAGTTCAGCTGCAAACATTAATGTCTTTTAACGTGACATTTCAAGAATCTGAAAAATGGAAATATGTATAATCAGCTGCAAACATTAATGTCTTTTAACGTGACATTTCAAGAATCTGAAAAATGGAAATTTTTTTACAGGGTGAAATACAATTAGCTCGATGCCAAAAATCAGTGTGTTCGGTTTCAAGAAAAACATCCGGTATAACTATTTTTTGTAACATTTAATAACTGTTGTTTTTAATAATAAAAACTATATACTAACTTTTGTATCTTGAGGTATATAATATAGACACAGATGAGGATTATTTGAGAAAAAATGATGAATCAAGTAAAAAACATTTTTTTTATTTTTTGACCCTTTTTGTTGTTTCAATAAAAATGCGGACATAATACTTAAATATATTAATTTTTCATTATTTCCCACTTTTTTTTTGCAGTGAGAATAACAAAAAAATTACCACTTATAAATCTTTAGTGTTCTATAACAGAAATAAAATCTGAAGTTTTCGTAACACCTACTGTCTTCTTACAGTATTTTTAATAAAAATAGAAGTATCTCTCTTTGAATACTGAGTAACAGAGTTCTCTTCTTTTGGAATATAGTAAAGACGTAAATATCTCCTCTAAGAATGAAACACCTACTGTCTTCTTACAGTATTTTTAATAAAAATAGAAGTATCTCTCTTTGAATACAGAGTAACAGAGTTCTCTTCTTTTGGAATATAGTAAAGACGTAAATAGCTCCTCTAATAACGGTACAAAGACTTGAAATCAAATATCATGATATTGTCTTGTGGTAATGGACCAACCTCATTAAGGTAATATAAAAGCTGCTCGGCTAATAGTTGATAAGTTGATACTTACCTTCACATATTGCTTGAATATCGCTCTGCCATGCGTTTCTCTATAAGAAAGATGAGTGATCTGAAATTCTCAATCAAACCTGACTTTAATCAGACATGTATATATTTTTGCGAACAGGTAAAATCAGGATTATATACAATGATTTCATCTTGAGGAAATCTGAAAAGCCTTTTCGTAACCTCATTAAGGTAATATAAAAGCTGCTCGGCTAATAGTTGATAAGTTGATACTTACCATCAAACCTGACTTTAATCAGACATGTATATATTTTTACGAACAGGTAAAATCAGGATTATGTACAATGATTTCATCTTGAGGAAATCTGAAAAGCATTTTCCTTTTCAAGAGATTTTTAACCTTCTATATAAATCGCATGTCTAGCTAAATCAAGTTGTGCTGATTACATTTCGGCAATGTATATGAATAAGAAGGACTGCTTTTTATGATATATTTATTATCATTTGTGCATGTGATAATATACACATGCTTCATCCATTTCTTAGTTAAGTTTATCGCAGATGTTTGACACTTCTGATTGTTACTCTATTTTTCTATAGCAATAATTAGTTTCCATCTCATTTCTTCCTTATGTAGGTTTGTAGACTTTTTTCATTTTATGGATATGTGGAATTTCAATTAACGGCTGTATTTTTGTCTGAATATTCTTCCAATAAGATATCGTTCTGGAAACAATTTAAAGTAGAGCTTTTCGAATTTGATATATTGCTAGATTTAAGTACAGTAATTTGTGTAGTATAAGTCTAAAGTTTTGTTGGGTTTTTACATAGCTATAGAATTTGAGTGTAAATACTATATGATTTTGTATAAATATCATAGGTATATTTTATAACTTAGTTTAATGAAATTATTATGTATTATAAATTGTGAAATGTGATAGCTGATGATGTGGATACTGATCGAAAACATTATCAAAGATATAAATGTGTCTATTGTATGTAGTTAGTTGATTTAATCGTTATGTGATTAAATGATACAGCCAGAGATGTTACAAGATTATAATTATACATTGTAAATCCAAAAAAATGGGATTAAAATTATTGTGTTTTATCAATGTGATTTGTAACATAATTGTTTCATTTTTAGAATTATGAAAATGCATGGAAATGTATATTTTATATATTCAATTGAGAAATTTCTTATAATTTGATTGTCATAAACTTTAAAAGAAATAAAAATGAATTTTTAAAATTATTTTTCTATAAAAACTATGAATTAAATTAGAATATTTTTTATATAAATTTATAAGCATCGGTATGAGGCACAAGGGGATTGATATATGTACGCTACTATTTCATACATAAAATGAAAAATGTTTTTAAAATAATCTGAAAAATTTCATGTATCTAAGTGAAATTCTGGAAGATGCACCGCTCTTCAAATTTAGTAAACATCATCTAGGAGTGATTCCTAATTCATTTATAAGTCTTTAAATCATATAGGATTTTTACATCATATTGGAAAATTTTCCTTTCGCTATCTTGCAAATTTTATATGTAAGAGTATTGCAGGGGAACGTTTGCAGTTAACGAAGCAATTTCAACCTGAGTGAAAAAATGAAAACATTAATTCGGAACAATTATTTCAGGAGTTATGATCTCTTGATATCTTACATTTAACGACTCATCAAAGTCACAATAATCAAAGCTATCAATAGTTACCTACCAAATTAACAATTATTTCAGGAGTTATGATCTCTTGATATCTTACATTTAACGACTCATCAAAGTCGCAATAATCAAAGCTATCAATAGTTACCTACCAAACCTAACAATTTAAAAATTCTGCAAATTCTAAAATTATCCTGGCTAGTCTTTTAACTTCCAGAATATTAATCTAATATATTACTAACACAACAAAACGCATTAAAAACTGGAACCTCACGGTTTTTAAAGTGACGACAAGTGTTGTAATTAAAGAGAAAACATTTAGGGCATTTATAAACAAGTAAATTTAATAAATCTAAACACAGATAAAATTAAATATTAAATAAGCTGTTCCAACAATAGTTAAAACCGCTCACTTTTACAATGAAATCGTTTATTTTTCATTTGTTTAGCATTTGGAATCCATTGGTTTTGTGTCAAATTTCATTGTTCATAGATGTCATGATGATGTCACGTCGCCCCGATACTGTTAAATCATCACGATATCGTAGATTATCAGTGTTTTGTGATGCTATCCATTGTTATGTCATAATAACGTCACACGGGACTTTAATGTCATTATCATAGATATCGACAACAGACGACGTCGTTTTAACAAATCAGATAAGCTATACAGTATGTTATGTGTAATTCGGTCTTAATAAAATAGCCGTTTTATGTAACGAATATAACATTAATGTCATTATCATAGATATCGACAACAGACGACGTCGTTTTAACAAATCAGATAAGCTCTACAGTATGTTATGTGTAATTCGTTCTTAGTAAAATAGCCGTTTTATGTAACGAATATAACATTTTTGTAGAAAAATTAAAGAACATATAGAAATAATAAACAGTAATACATTAATGAATCAAAATTTGGGAACACTTAATAGATGGCACTCGCAGATGACGTCATAGAAATTATTTTCCGTTTCTTTCTCATCTTGAGATTGTCGCAGCGTTTACATCTCCAAATCTGATTAATAAATATACGCGTATATATCGTAAAAAATGGGGAGAAAAAATGAGTAAAATATCATTTACAGGGTATTTATTTTTTATAGTTATTTTTTTCATACATTATAAATGTTTCTTATTTATCTTTCCGAAATTATTTTCCGTTTCTTTCTCATCTTGAGATTGTCGCAGCGTTTACATCTCCAATTCTGACTAATAAATATACGCGTATATATTGTAAAAAATGGGGAGAAAAAATGAGAAAAATATCATTTATTTATTTTTTATAGTTATTTTTTTCATACATTATAAATGTTTCTTGTTTATCTTTTCTTTAATTTACCGATTAAAAACGTCTTAATTTATCCCAAAATACCTTTAAATTTATAAAATTTATATAGTTAATCATAATATTTAAATATAATTATATTATAAAAAGTTATAAAGTCAAACCCCGATAAAACGCCCTCCGTTAAGCTGCCACCTCGCTGACCGCCAAGAAATTTGGCGAAAAGAATTTTCCCTATGTTAATGAAATAGGTAAACCCCGATAAGATGCCATCCGCCATTCGCCAATAGAAACGTCTATACAAATATTCCTTTCGGTATTGAATTTTTCCTTTAATCCGCCAAGGGCATGAAAGCTGACTTACATCCTAAAGTTCATCAGTTTTATATACAGTATTAAAAGTTCTCTGGATTCATTTGTAACCAACGAGTGGAAGAAATGGAGTTAACGATTAATCATGTGTCTCTTTAAGTTTGGTTCACATCTACCTCGCTGACCGCCAAGAAATTTGGCGAAAAGAATTTTCCCTATGTTAATGAAATAGGCAAACCCCGATAAGATTCCATCCGCCATTCGCCAATAGAAACGTCTATACAAATATTTCTTTCGGTATTGAATTTTTCCTTTAATCCGCCAAGGGCATGAAAGCTGACTTACATCCTAAAGTTCATCAGTTTTATATACAGTATTAAAAGTTCTCTGGATTCATTTGTAACCAACGAGTGGAAGAAATGGAGTTAACGATTAATCATGTGTCTCTTTAAGTTTGGTTCACATCTAGGTTATAGAAAATTTAAGATCGTAAGAACCAGATCGTTTCCATCGTTTATTGCGTACTGAGCAAATGAGGATACTGTAGAGTAATCTGTGTACAGTGTGTTTTACAGACAACTCAAAATAGAGGATCAAAACAGCAGATGGACATGTTTTCTATATACGGTACGTATACTATAAATGTACTGTATTTTATTAAATTTAAAAATTCGGAGTTCATTTTCATTTCTATATTACACGTATTTTCGATATACCGCCAACCTCCAATCAAAATATTATAAACATTTTAATTAAAATTCATAAAAATTTCGAGCTTATTTTGCGAAACACATTTTTTTAATATCCGGCTCTATGTTATTTACGGATAGTTAAGCGTAAATTAGGTTCAATTATTAATTTTGTCCCATATTTATTTTTAAATTTAACATTGTTAAAAATCCCTTTCACATAAATAGCTGGTGCAAAAAGGCATTAAAAATTTAACATCTTTTTCTGCAATTTCTTTAAAATCTTTCTTTTACCGAATCCAAAAATTTATAAGTGTATTATTTTTAAAATCTTTCATATTGCAAGCATGACATCAATTTTTCATGTTGAAAAATTGCGACTGTAGCACTTTTTCTGGTTGTATGAAGAACTAAAAACAGTTTTTTTTTTTAATTGTAATTTAACATTGCAAGCGGTAGACTGAGCATTCCTACCAGTTCCTGCTATAACAAATTCCAAACTAACCTATAAATGCAGCATAAAATCCATTGCGCAGTATGGCACTAAAATGGCGTTCGATCTAGAATCATGTCCATGCCTAGAATGCAATAAATCTGGACGTTTTTGTCGTTGACAATGAGCAGACAAAGGCAATAATCGAGATAATGGAGATGTAGTTTTAATTTTTTTATACCAGTTTATATTATTTGAATAAATTATTTAAGTATAATTTATAAAAACAGTATTTTTCACGTACCACATTTAAGTCCATTGCGTATCACTAATAATGAGCGTGCCATAGGTTTAAAAATTGCAGATCTAGAGCATGTTTAAAAGACTTCAATATTTGAGAGGTATTTTGTTCAGTTTTTCAGAATACTTGATGCTATATTTTTTTACTATTGGTTCGTCTAAAATCTGTAAAAATCTCACACTGTATCCATTACGATTATCATTTTCTAAAATATTATTATATTATCTTAATCTGCACTCGTTATTACCACAATCAGTTGCATTGTACATTCCCTCAGTTTTGACCTAAATGCTGCTTTTGTATTGATAGTGTGATCAGACGACGATCTGAGAATAATTACATGCTGAAAGTCTGATTTTTATATATTCACGCAAGATATTCTCCATTTTCTATTATAATAGCATTTTCTAAAAATAAATCATATCTTTGCTCTTTTTTGATCAAAAATCAACTCTTTCATTATACTTTATTTGATAAAGTTTTGCATATTTTATCAGTGATTTGTTGTCCTATGTATCTTTCATATAATTTAATGTGTTTTAACTTCATACAGTCTAATGATTAATTCTACTACTATTCTTCTCACTCTGCTTCCTAATAGAACCCCCTATTATCTTCTTATAGTATTTTTCACAGAAATAGATGTATTTCTCTTTGAATAGGGTCACAGAGTTCTCTTCTTCTGGAATATAATAAATAAATATTTTGTCTAAGAATGGTACAAAAACTTGAATTCAAATATCATGATATTCTAAACGACCATCTCATTAAAGTATTCTAAAACTGCTCTGGTAATATAAGTTGATACTTATCTTCACATATTGCTTGTATATCACTCTGCCATGCATTACTCTCTGCGAAATATGAGTGATTTGAAATGCTCAATTACAAACCTGACTTTATTAAGACATGTAGTCTATGTATTTTTACGAACAAGTAAAGTCAGGATCATGTACAATGGTTTCATCTTGAGGTAATCTGAAAAGCATTTTCCTTTTCAAGAGATTTTTAACCTTCTATAATAATCGCATATCTAGCTAAATCAAGTTGTGCTGATTACATTTCGGCAATGTATATGAATAAGAAGGACTGTTTTTTTATATTTATTATCATTTGTGCATGTGATGATATACTCATGCTTCATCCATTTCTTAATTAAATTTATCGCAGATGTTTGACACTTCTGATTGTTACTCTATTTTTCTATAGCAATAATTAATCTCCATCTCATTTTTTCCTTATATAGACTTGTGGACTTTCATTTTATTTTATGTACATGTGGAATTTCAATTAACGGTTGTATTTTTGTCTGAATATTCTTCCAATAAGATATCTTTCTGGAAACAATTTAAAGTAGAGCTTTTCGAATTTGATATATTGCTAGATTTAAGTACAGTAATTTGTGTAGTATAAGTTTAAAGTTTTGTTAGATTTGTACATAGTTTGAGTGTAAATACTATATGATTTTGTATAAATGTCATAGGTGTATTTTATAAGTTAGTAGTAAGGAAATAATTATGTATTATAAATTGTGAAATGTGATAGCTGATGATGTGGATACTGATCAAAAATATTTTATCAAAGATATAAATGTTACTATTGTATATTAGTTAGTTGATTTAATCGTTATGTGATTAATAGATACAGCCGAAGTTTATTATTATATGTTGTGAATTTAAAAAGGATTATTAATATTGTGATTTATCAATGTGATTTGTAATATAATTATCTCATTTTTAAAATTATGAAAATGCTTGGAAATATATATTTTATATATTCAAATGAGAAATTTGTTATAATTTTAATGTATAAAAGAAAATTAATTTTAATTTTAATCTTTAAAAGAAATAAAAATGAATTTTTTTAATTATTTCAAGTTTCTTCAAAAAAAATGTGAATTAAATTAGAATACTTTTTACATAAATTTATAAGGATCGGTGTGAGACACAATGGGATTGACATATGTACACTACTATGTCATACATAAATTGCAAAATATTTTTTAAATAATCTGAAAAATTTCGCGTATGTAAGTGAACTTCTGGAAGATGCACCGCTTTTCAAATTTAGTAAATATCATCTAGGTGTGATTCCTAATTCATTTATATGTCTTTAAATCATATAGGAATTTTGTATCATATTTCGGAAAATTTTGCTTTCACTATCTTGCAAATTTTATATATTAAAAGCATTGCAGTAGAGCGTTTGCAGTTTAACGGAGAAATTTCAATCTGTGTGAAAAAATGTAAACATTATTTCGTAACAGTTATGCTGGGCGTTATGATATCTTGATATCTTACATTTAATGACTCGTCAAAGTCGCAATAATCAAAAATATAAATAATTACCTATCAAGCCTAACGGTTTTAAGACTGCAAATTCTAAAATACTTCTATCCAAGGCCCAGATTCACAAAATATCGTTAGTTCGATAACGACGAAACGATGGATGTCCGCATTCACAAAATTTGTCGCAATCAGTTACGACGTTAATCGGCCATCTCAAAATTGATGATCACGACACTTATCATCACTTTTGAGAAGGAGAAAGAATATTTATCTCTTTTAATCGATGAAGATGACAGACATATTATTCGAATATATCGATTAACTCGACTCACTTATCAGTATTATGATATTTTAGTTGCCGAACTTATTCATTTCTCTTTCAAATGATCCGATTTTTGAACTGATAAAACTTTCACCTTAGGTACAAAGAAAAACAAAGCGTTCGTATGCCATAAATGTGGAAACACAAAGTACTATGTGCATTGAGATTTTTCAGCAGTGGATACTTTCAGTCTCTTATAGAAGATGTTCATATTACTAGCCTACATCAAGAATAATTACAAATGTATGCAATGCTTTATGTAGAATATCAAAAAAATACGTCAATTTTCCACTAAATACGATTTGCACCGGTTACAACACTTACAGTATTAAACAAGATAAATCATTATTATAAAAAATATGCTTAATTAAATTATCATATTAGAAAGATAAATTAATTTAACCATTAGAATATACATCAGCTCGTTTCTTTCAAATTATATCAAAATCTATTTAAATTATAAAAATAAAAGCATTTATTCTGCAGGATTAAAACAGTTTTCTTTTTCTCTTCTTGTCCTCCATTGTTACTCACAAGTCACTTATTTTCTTATTGATTATATTCACGGAAACGTTGACGTCATTTCCATACTCTCCAAAAAACACGACAATAATTTCGTCGCTAATTGTCAAGTAGCTTACAACACGTTTTGTGAATAGCGTTTACGAAAAATCGTTAAGTTGTCGTCATATTTTACGATGTCATCGGTATAGGACGTCATAAATAACGATACTCTTTGTGAACGGTGCTCAAGGTCTTTTAACATCTAGAATATTAATCTAATCTATTATTAACATGACAAAACACATTAAAAACTGAAACTTCACGGTTTTTAGAGTGAGGGCAAGTGTCGTAAATTAAAGAGAAAACATTTAGGGCATTTATAACAGTTAATTTAATAAATCTAAACACAGATAAAGTTAAATATTAAATTACTTGTTCCAACAATAACTAAAATCGCTCACTTTTACAATGAAATCATTTATTTTTCATTTATATATCATTTGGAATTTAATGGTTTTGTTTCAAATTTCATCATTAATTTAATCGGCATAGATGCCACGATGATGTCACGTCGCAGCGATAATGACGTCAACATTGTTAAATCATCACGACGTCGTAGATTATCAGTGTTTTGTGGTGCTATCAATTGATACATTATAATAACGTCACATCGGGACTTTGGGGTTATTATGATAGTTATTAACGAAAGACGACGTTGTTTTTACAAATCAGATAAGATATACAATATGTTGGATGTGTGGATCGGCCTTAATAAAATAGCTGTTTTACATAGCGAAAATTACATTTATTTAAAAATATATAGAAATAATAAACAGTAATAGATTAATGAACCAAAAATTGAGAGTTGAAATAGATGACATCGTAGAAATTATTCTCCGTTTCTTTCTCATCTTGTGATTGTCACAGAGATATACATCTCCAGATCTGATGAACAAATATATGCATGAATATGTGAAGGAGAAGAAACGAAAAAAATAAATAAATAATCATTTATTTATTTTTTGTGATCCTTTTTTTCATATGTAATAAAGGTTTCTTGAACGTTTTTTCTTCTTTAATTTACTATTATTATTTTGATTTATATTTAATAATATAATTTAAATTAAAATATATATTTAATGAACCGTTACAGAAGACGATCCGCGGTATGATTTATTTAGTCAATACCTCTTCAAAAAATCCCGCAATAGCGTCGTATAGCGTCATAAAGTGTAATTGTCTCCAAAATGGCCGTCCGTACCAACGAGATATAAGTACACTTTATATCTCGTTGCTGTGTACGTACTTGACCTGGCGACGAACCATACAGTGACTAATCCGTTAGTATGTTACAGCGCCATCTGCAGACTTTGTCTTTTTAGAGGAACTACAATTTCAATGTAATTTTTATTTTTTAATTTTTAAATTATTAATAACAACAAATAATTTTGGCTGTCGCAGATATTCAAAAATTTGACCTTTGTAAAGATCGATTTCTATTTGACCGATTTCTATAAATAGGGAGATATTTATAGAAATCGGTACTTGTGTTTTTATATGAGGATAGATGAAAACGATGACATAACTATCAAATGTACGAGTGAGTTGGAGAGAGAGGAAAAATATGGTAACTGTAAGAGGCAAATATTTATTCTAGCAATAAAATTTCTGCACATTAATGGAAGGAGGCGATATTGCACCAGATGTGACAAGGGAGTAATATCATAAAACTTAAGCGAGAGTTTGACTTACTACTTGGAATGTGGGATGTTCCAACACCCTCCCTCATTTCACATTCTCTAATTGATTATTATTTTTAATTTTTCCTATTATTACAATTTTTCGGTTAGATTGAGTTTATGTCAATATGAATTTAATCAATATTTAAGAATAATTATTAGGATTTAACAATTTATTGCCAAGTTTAAATTTTAATGATATCATTTCAAGTACTTCCATTATTTTTCATTATATATCTTAAATTTTTTTAAAGGGTGAAATAAATAAATGAAATTATTCATGATATATATTATTTTTTTTTTTTACATTAAATTTTTTAAAATAAATATATATCTAAGTCCATACATGTTTGCATCGAATTCTTTTTTAAAGGGCCTGCAATCATTTTTCGGATTTAATTCAGTGTAAAATTAATTAAAATTTATTTAATTATTGGAATCGTTATTAAAGATAACTAATAATTATACTGTATCTGCTATCTTGAATTATTTGTGCATAAACTTGAAGTGTTTAGGATATTAACATCTGCACTAATAAGGAAACCAAAATGCACTGAGTTTTGAGAATAATATAGGCAGTATTTCTTTTGTTATATGGGATAGACATATTAACAATATGTATATAGATTATAAACTGAAAGCATCGATAGTAAATTAAATATATTTTCATAACATTTCGTAATATATTCAATATAATATCTATATCGTGTTAAATAATCGGTTAACGAACAGTTCGGATAACGAACACTTTTTTGAAAGATTTTCATGTTCAGTGTACAGTGGGTGATCGGTTAACGAACAGTTCGGATAACGAACACTTTTTGAAAGATTTTCATGTTCAGTTAACGAACACATGTTCGGATAACGAACACTTCATAGAACAAACTGTGGGACCCGTGGACTGACGGAATGACAGATCAGCCAGATGGCTGCGTGGTAAAGCTGTGGCTTGCCATTCTGGAGGAGCCGGGGGTCTCACTCCTCCAATTTTTTAGGAGAGATCTGGGCCCGGACCATTGAAATCATCCTTCAATCTTCCGCTTGACTCCATTATGGGTGTTCGTCAGCCTGTGATGATGGCTGCTCTATAAATGGCTGCCGCAGTTAAAAATATTCCATGAGAATATTTCGGCTTAACTAACCTAACGGAATGACAGGCTCAGGCCTTGCGCGTTCGTGGACTTATGGGTAAGGATGGAGGAATGACAGGTTTAGACCTTGCGCGTTGGTGGACTTATGGGTAAGGATGGAAGAAGGAATGATATGCTTAGGCCTTGTATGTTGGTGGACCTATGAGTAAGTCAAACGTCGGTGGACTTATGGGTAAGGATGGGAGAACAGTAATTTTTCCCATAAAATGAACTCGGAGACAACGTAAAACAAATCAAAGATTTATTAAAGGTTAGAAATGAACTCGGAGACAACTTAAAACAAATCAAAGATTTATTAAAGAAAGTACAAATCAAAGATTTATTAAAGAAGATAATGAACTCGGAGGACAACGTAAAACAAATCAAAGATTTATTAAAGAAGGTGAGAGAGAGAGATTTTACAATTTTTGATGTTAGAATGGCACCCATACCCAGGTTAAGGTCAACAAGCATGGAGATCTCTACCACGACGATGCTATTAATGACTTCCGAAAAATCCTGAATATGAGAGAAAAGCAATCGATATTGGACAGATTCTTTATCGGAAAATGAACATAATAGATGAAAATGCAAGAGCACGTATGTATATATTATTGTTATTACATATAAATAAACATAAATAAAAAATTATATAATTTTATTTATGTTTTTTGGGTCTCCGGAACGAATTAATCAAATATCATTTAAAACCTATGGTAAATCGATGATCGGTTAACGAACAATTCGGATAACGAATATTGTCTTGGTCTCCAGAACGAATTAATTAAATTCCCATAAAAACCTATGGTAAATCAGGATCTCCAGAATGAATTAATCAAATTCCCATAAAAACCTATGATAAATCAATGATCAGTTAACGAACAATTCGGATAACGAACATTTTCTTGGAACGGATTATGTTCGTTAACTGATCACCCACTGTAGTGTCAAACAGGAATATTTCAAATAAATATTAGAAGAGCTTTCTTATATTTTACAATACTATGCCTGAATAGTTTCATTCATCTGACAAAGATCTTCATATCACATGGTTATCTTCATTCAATCACGGTAAAGATTCTCATATCACACAAAACGGCCACGTAAAAAAGTTATAAACTTACATATTCCGATTGACAGCTAAATTATAACATATTTTTTCAGTAGAAAAATCAAAAACACTTAAAACAAAAAAAAAATACAACGCAAAAACAATGATTCAATCTATTGACGGAGATACATTTCATCACTATATAAAAGTTAGATAAATATTATTTTAAGAAAATTAGATATGCAGAAAAGTGCTTATTTTTTCCTGTTTATTATAAAATTATACATACCGATTATAACCTAAGTAAAAAATATTGAAAATAGTATGCATAATAATCAATTTATAACAAAATAAATGCTTTTATGGTAATAAAGCAAATAGCAGAAATATAAAATTCTATGTAGCATAATAATATAAAAGTCCGATACTTTTTTAATCTTAGTCTTTATTAACCATATACAGGGTGTTTTCTAGCACCCGTACCACCCTTTTTTCTCGGAAACGCAATGAGATAGAAAGTAGGGGGATATTTTGATTACTACAAAGTATATCTGAAGAATCGAATGGGCATGATAAAAATTTTGTGGGAGTATATCTGAAGAATCGAATGGGCATGATAAAAATTTTGTGGGCCCAACGGAAGTAGGGGTACAAGGGATCAACTATGAAATCTCCAATGGAAACCAATGCCGATTTTGGCATAATTGGATAGAACTGTGAAAAACAAACAACTTTTGTTTGAAAGTTTTTTAATATTTTTTGGCATAATTGGATAGAATTGTGAAAAACAAACAACTTTTGTTTTGAAAACTAATTGTGGCTAGAACTGTGAAAAACAAACAACTTTTGTTTTAAAAGTTTTTTAATATCACCTACGGATTGTGAGATATCACAAAAAAGATGCTGCCTGTGAAAAACAAACAACTTTTGTTTTGAAAGTTTTTTAATATCACTTAAGGATTGTGAGATATCACAAAAAAATGAGGCCGCTGTGTGTACCGCCGATTAGGCTATTCAAGCAGTAAGAAGAATAAAAATCAGACAGAAGGTATCTGTGTACATTGCCAAATATTATTGAAGCAGCAAAGAGCAGATTTAAGACGAATTCTAGTACTCGGTAGTAGCACTCGAACCGTAGGTGTGATAAGTCTTTCGCTATCACAGTTCAGAATGGAACCACACTCAAGAACAAGGGTTTCTGGACTTGCTTCGGCCCTTTATGAGCTCATGAATATACACAGATGCCCTATGTCAGATTCTTTCTTTTATTATTGCTTGAATAGCCCAATCGGCGGTACATACGGCGGCATCTTTTTTGGTGATATCTCACAATCCGTAAGTGATATTAAAAATACTTTCAAACAAAACTTTCACAGTTCTATCCAATTATGCCAAAATCGGCATTGGTTTCCATTGAAGATTTCATAGTTGACCCCTTGTGCCCCTACTTCCGTTGGGCCCACAAAATTTTTATCATGCTCATTCGATTCTTCGCATATACTTTTGTGATCAAAATTTTTCCCGTACTTTCTACTTCATCGTGTTTCCGAGAAAAAAGGGTGGTACTGGTGCTAGAAAACACCTTGTATATACAGTACATTATTTTCCATTGTCATTTCGTTGTTGCTTCAAAACCTAAATGATATTCTAACAATCGACCAGAGGTTCTAGTCTCGAGTTTATCGTGTTACAACGCATTCGTAGTGGTGTCACATGATACCTGCTAACACGAATGCGTTGTAACACGATAAACTCGAGACTAGGGCCCTAACACGAATGCGTTGTAACACGATAAACTCGAGACTAGGGCCCCAGATTGGCGGCGTAGTAACGCTTCGTCTTTCTACTAGTGATGCGATTCAAAAGGAATCGTGAAAGATCGGCTGTTTAGCTCCGGAGTCGTTTCTTTCAAACCCATTGAAAATGTTTATCATGAGGTCTGGGCCCAGCTCGTTGATCCCCGTCCTCCATAATCCAGCTGACCCCTCCGCAGAGGTGAGAAACCTGTGAAAGATTTGTTTTGCTCCGTCAATTAGTGTTTTAATAGTATGGAAAGCGGTGTCATCTGTTAACAAAAATAAAAAAAGTAAATGAGGCCGGATGGCCGCGTGATAACCCGTTGGGTAATCCTGCTGGAGAACCAAGATTCGCATCCCGGGACCTACAACTTTTTGTGAACTTGAGAGAAACAAAATTATTTGGCCATTTGTTAAGTATTGTGAAGATGGAATATAAAATATTAAACTCAAATTATCTTTGGCTGAATATTGTATGCATTTTATATATCATTTTATGGATATCATGAATCCAAGTGTTTTGCAGTTAGAAAATAAATCAGAAATGAGTTCTGATTTACAAAAAATAATATGTTTTCCAAAAGATGGTCCTTCACCGTCCAGCTTCCCTCCACGAGTGTGGGTGCAAGCCCATGGTTATAAATGGCCCACCCTTTAATCTAAGTGAGGAAAAGGGCGTAAAAAAATAACAAAAAAGTGCCTACAACAATAAATTTTTTAAAGACTAAAGATTTTTGAATCTTAATATCACGAAAAGAAAGTATTTTTCAAATATTTATAGAATCTATATTGTAATTAGAACAATATTTTATGATGTAAAGCAATTTTTATCATTTTAATCAGCAGATGGCAACAAGTGTCAAATTCTTTAGTTGAATTCATTATACAGGCTGATTCGAAAAGGTTGTGCCAAAATTTATAGGCTTGTAGAGGATAAAATTCTGAGTAAAAAAGTATAGTCGCGTTTTTTGATTTGAGGCTCCGTTTAAAAGATACAAGACGTGAAAGTTTTGTGACGTCATTTCCGTTTTGATATACAGGAGAGAGAAGAATTATTGAATAAATTAAGTACTGAAATTAAATTTATTGATTTAAAATTAACAAAATTGCAATTAATGCAACTTTAATTAATTAATAATGTTAAATTAAATGTTCGATGTTTGCAAAAATAACTCTGGACGGACTAAGGCTCTAGATAGGGGTATACTCATCGGCCGCCATTTTTGGTCAATAGTTGCTGTACGTACGTATGGTGATTTGTGCACTTTTCTGCTGATGTGGAGGTTGTTCGGCTCCGAATTGTACAAACAGCGCTTCAGAAGAGTTCTAATTACTCTACAATAATTTTTTCTTGGTGTTGGGATTTTTTTTCCGTCAGTGTATATATAAAAATTGATTAAACCACCTAAAAGAATTTTAATGAAAATAAATTAATTGCAAATTTAATAAATTACAATATATTGAATCTAAATTATTTGTTTATTATTACTGTATTATAAATTTTATTATGTAATCTATTAAGCATTATATTGCTAATTTAAATAGATACTAATTTATCAAATTAAAATTTAAATACGAATAGCAAATATTTAACAATATTAAAATCAACTGTTGTTCTTTTATTCCAATAAAATCCAATGAAACTACAAATAAATTTTTTTATTTGTTATTTAAATAATTTTAACAAGTTTTATTATTTATGTACACTGAAATATAATTCTTCTATCATTTTCTGACACAAAGCAATTTTCTAATGCATTAAAAATCTAAAAAAAAAATCACAGAAATAATTAAATTATTATAAATCATATTTTTTCCAATAAATTTTATTAATATAAACATTACCTAAATACATTATGCTTTAGCAATTGGAGGAGGATCTGGTTTGCTAAAATCATGTACTTCCCAATCATAATAAGCCAAATCACGAAATATTTTTAGATCATAAGCAACACGATCCTCAATATAAGTTAATTTGACTCCTAAATCCTCTAAATTTGGTAATCCTGGAGTTAAGGTATCTGTAACATGCTCCTGAAAATAGCTATTTTAATTAATAAAAGTATGGCAAAGTTAATTAAAAAAGAATAAAAACTATTCTTACTCTTTCAATCTTTTCCCAGTTTAAAAATGGATATACTCTCATAATTCTTTCAGTAATACTTACTTTCAACCTTCAAATGAAAAGAGAAATTACAAAAATGAATTTTGTAGAAATTGAATTTAAAAATTAATATTGTATAAGAATATATTTTAAAATTATTAACCAAAATAATGGACTAAATCTCATGTCAGTTCTTTTGTATCCCCAGTCAGGTCCTTTCTTCAATACTAGATATACCCAATCAATTAATTCTCCTAAAACATATCTTCGAGGCCTAGTTTTAAATTAGAATATAAAACATTAATAATTTTGCATATAAAATAATAAATATTGACTTGAAAAATCCAATAAATCAAGTTGCCATAGCATATAGTATTTTCAATATTAATCATCATAATTTGAAAACTTAAATTTTGAGATTAAGGGCTAAATCTGGTAAATATGCAATCAATCAGATATAAGAGGATGTAACATTAATTCTTTCAATGAAATTTATCCAAAATTTTAGAACTGCATTAGCAATTACAGAAAATTGATGTGTAATCAACACTGACAGGTCATATAACTTTTAGAATATACATAACACTCATTATATATCAATTTTTTTATGCATTTTAAATACAAGTTACTCTCACAGTTCATATAAATCATCATGCATTTTTCAAACCAACAGAACAAAACATATGTTTTTGTTTTTTCTGTTAATATTTTACATGGAATATTATATAATTCATAGTCATATTATAATAATTTATTTAAAAATCATGCATAAATAAATATCTGAAAGTTTAATTATGAAATGCTGTACACAGAAACTGCCGTGTGATATTTGCTAAAAACTAGTTGTCAATTACTATTTACTTATTTACTTACAAATTAACCCTTTACATCCCGCGGTATCAAATAAGAAACGCTTAGGTTATTTACTCTCTATGTACCAAACAAAAAATTTTTGAAAATAAATTGTGTTTATTAAATGTGTACAGAATGTGATTTTCTTATTAAAAGTTTTTTTACTGAAAACAGATAATTTGGGCATTAAAGGGTTAACTGCTATTACACTTAGAGTTTTTAATTTGAAAAGGCTTTTGCAAAATTAAACTGATTTTGATTTATGCTGTAACTTTAAGATGGATATGTGTTGATTAAATAATTGGAGTGAATCAAGATATTCTATATTCGAATATAGAGAAAAAGCAATAAAACAATTAAAGAATACAAGCTATACAAAATTTTGTACAACACATCCATTTAGAAGTTTAATATATAAGCTATTTTTTGGAAATTCATTATGCAAGATTTGTATAATATATTAAATATATTTAATCATTTGAATAATGAGTATCCAGATGAAATAAAAACAATAAAACACTAATTTTATATTTTTGAAATTTAATATAAAACTCAAAGAATTAGACATTATTAAAGGAATATTTTTATTATGATAAAAATAAATTATAAAAATTTTGAATTTTACATGTTCCCAAATCCTGTCAAAAATAAAAATTTTAAATACAGGCATTTCTTGAAAACTTAATTCAAACATAAGTTTTGTTCAATAATTCAAATATTATTATTATTTGATCCCCAAAAATACTGAAATAATTTTATATATCAATACTATATTTTTTAATATATTTCACAACTGGATTAAGCAGAAGTTTCTTATTTCACAGATTTAAATAAAACGTTCCAATTATAAAGTAGAGGTTTTGAGGAGTTTGGAAGTTGGAGTTTTCAACAATCTTGAAATACAGATGTAATATATTAACTAACTATGTAATTTTACATTACACTTGTTGCTAAAGCATTCTGCTATGATAATGTTTAAAATTCTTGAAGAATTTTTGAAATTTTCTGAAATTTGAAAATTAAAGAAATAGCATATTAAGTACAAATGTTTATAAATTGAGGATACTATATATAAACAACATTTATAATTCTTTAAACTGACATTAATAATAACAATTTTATTATTTTAAATAAGTTATAGCAAGAATATATTTTTTTTTAACAACTTAGAATATCCAGTGTAAAATTTCTATTATTTTATTAAATGCTAAAATTATATATAGCTAATAGCGGTGAAAGCATATTGTTTCTACCAGGATCGGTTTCAATTCCAGATCCTATACTTTCAGATTTTCTAAGAAGAAAGTATAGGATCTGGAATTGAAACCGATCCAGGTAAAAACAATATGCTTTCTCCGTGCACAGATACTTTTGATTGCAGCTTCATTTTTTAAATGTCAATATGTTGTGATCCTATAAGATAACTGTATGGTTAAGCAATTTGCCTTTCATTCTGAAAGTTCATGATTCCAAACTTTCAATATACACAAATTGCGAAAAGTCGTATTTATTCCGGAATTGTTTCCGTTTCTTCCTGTTGATTTCGCTGCAGAAAGAGATCCTGTATCTTCGTAACGTTTGCAGATATTTGTTACAGTTCGTGTACTAACAACGGCAAACAACTCGTACGGTTAATACCTTGGATCTTTATCCTTGAGAGAGAGAGAATTACAACATATCTCATAAAAGGAGGATAAATACCTTACATTACAGAAGGTTCTTGGGAGATCTCAACTTAACACAACTTTTACAGCGCAACACTTATGGTTTAAAGTTCTTAATGTGATCTTCGTCCACACGGGGACCCGTTTATAATCGTCGTCCAGTCTTTGGTTTCTTGGAGGTCTCCTTCTAATGGTGTACGGCTTCGGACGGTAATTTCGTCATTAACTAATGGCTCAAAGTGGGGGAACACCTTTCGTTTTGTGTATCCGAACCTGTTAGTGCGGTGCAGCTGGAGGAACGGGACAGCGGTTGTAAAACTTCGGCGGTGGTGAAAGCTGTTACTTTCTCTTTTTACAATCCGTCCTTTTCCCGTTCTCCCTGCCGTTCTCTCTGTAGATAGGGCGGACGATCCTCTTTCTATAACATTCCCGAGCCCGGGTCAAAAACGTGATATTTAGTCCAAATTCTCGGGCTCCGATACATTCCCGATTATTGTTTATTATTTCCCTTGCAGGTGGGGTCTACTGCGAGAGTGGACACCTGCACAAGCACGATCCTTCGCCTGCGATACGTAATCTCTTTTGTTTTTGAGATTTACGACGCTGGGAACGAAGTTTCGCGCCAGGCAGTGTAATTCGATAAATGCTTTCTTTTCGATCTTAACGTTCTTCCTCCCGTTTACAATTTCTTTGTATGATGTATTCAATTTTTCTTATATATCGCGAATATAATTCGCGCCAGGCAGTGTAATTCGATAAATGCTTTCTTTTCGATCTTAACGTTCTTCCTCCCATTTACAATTTCTTTGTATGATGTATTCAATTTTTCTTATTTTCGTGATCCTCACACTGATAACGATAACCTATTAAACAAAAGTGAATTTAATATTAAACTCTCATACAACTATAGCAAAAAAATTAGATTTTAACCGATTCCATTTATAAAAAATGCCATATTGGTTGATTACTCATGTAGACATTATTTGCATTTTTCATTTTTTTTTAAACAGATAAAAGACATTATTTGCATTTTTTCATTATTTTTTAAAACAAATAGAAAATATCTCAGTTCTCTGCTAAGATTTCGCAAATACTGGCCAAACATTTAACGCTGTAACTTAACTTTTCTTATTTCCATATTCTATCATCTTTCGATTCTTTTTCCATTTTACGATTTTTCTGCACACAGAAAAATCGCAGAATGAATACATATTCAACTTTTATGGTTATCTTCTGATTATATAACACCCGAATTATCATCTGCCAAGCAAATTGTGAATTTTTGATATTTTCCGAATCCTATCTACAAGAAAATTTTCGCATATCTCCGAGAAAATGAATATATTCAGCCTGAATGTATTATTCAAATAAGTATCTCCGAGAAACTTTAAATGGAGAGCGCTTGAAGAAAAGAACTAGTTGTTTATGGCTAAAAGGGAAGTTTTCCATTTTTTATCTGTGAATACTGTACTTTTTAACCGATAATTAAATTCAAAATTTGTAATATTATACAGATGTGAACTGTATATATATATCGTTGGGTAACATTTTCGGTTTAAATGTTTTATGAAAACATATTTTCATGCAATTAACTTCGCAATTAGTTTCGATGTCGTAATTTATACGAAATTCACTACTAAATTACCCTACCTATCCATAATTTGACTGTAAATCAATATAAATGCATGGATCAAATGTAAAAGAAAGGAATTTGTTGAAATTATAATGGAATAGCGCTAACTTTTTACTATTATATATAGTCACTCATTGTGAATGACTTGATGGTGTGTACGGAAATAAATCATGTTATTTTTTTAAATTTAAATAACTTACAAATATTAATAAAAACATAAATGTATGTTTATGAAAACATATTTTCATGCAATTAACTTCGCAATTAGTTTCGATGTCGTAATTTATAAGTAATTCACTACTAAATTACCCTACCTATCCATAATCTGACTGTAAATCAATATAAAAGCATGGATCAATTATAACAGAAAGGAATTTGTTGAAATTAAAAGTGAATAATGCTAACTTTTTACTATTATATATAGTCACTCATTGTGAATGACTTGATGGTGTGAGCGGAAATAAATCATGCTATTTCTTTTAAGTTTCAATAACTTACAAATATTAATAAAAACATAAATGTACATATTAAAATGCAATAAAGTTATATAAAAAATTTTATATTTCAATCGTATATAACGATTTAGAAGTAAGAAATATCAACGATGGCTATTAGTATTTGCTGCCCTCTAGTGAACGTAAATCGTAATTCACTCTTATTAAATTCAGAATAAATGACAATTTAATTACAGTATCTCTTGTTTACCAAATTAATAATTATTTATCTATTTATGTATATTACTAATTATAAATAATTTTATATAATAAATTATTTTCTGTATGACATAAAATTTACTGGTTCAAAAAGAAAAAAGTATTTTTATTTTCTTATTTAATGAAAATTTGTATCTCAGTAGTTCTTATATCATAATACTCGCATAACAGGGATTCGTATCACCAAACGATTATACAATTATAACTGTATCAGTTATATAATTTTAATATTAGCTTATGAAAAACAGGTAATTTCTTTGTACATACTTTTGATGTTATATTCTTGTATATAAATGATGGAAAGAAATTTAAAAATATTTTAAGAAATCCAATTACAAATGTAGTAGAATACTGTAGAGTACTTTAAAGCTGTTTAATATAAAATCCTGAAATTTATTATATTCTTTTAGAAATCATTTTAAAATGGTATTTTTATATGCGTTAATACATGAGTAAACTAATAAAGATTAAATGATGATGGAGATACGTTATAAGATGGATTTTATTAAATTTCAAAAGAAGAAATAGCCAACTGGAGGCGATATTATTTGAACTATTTTCTGATTTTTCATTCAAGAATTATTACGGTATTTTATATATATATATACATATCAATTGCTGAATATTCATTAACGTACTTATTGTATCAGCGGTAAAATTGTGCCATTATTGTGATATTATTTAAAGTATTTTCTAAGTTTGATTTCGTATTTTAGTCCTGCCATAATATACAAAAGTCGTTGTGTTTGATTAATGGGCAAAGTAGGTGTTCTCGTACCAATACGCAAAAACATTGCTTATTCTTCTACAGTACTTCAGATCATAAATGATAACCACCTTTACTATATTTTTGTTCAAGCAAAAATTTAACTCTGCAAAAATTTTGTTGTTGATCAGGCTGTGGTGGAATCTGAAATGATCATTTCAAACATATTTCTTATACGATGGTGTAAGAAATTATCGAATTTGTAGGGGAGAAAAAGAATTAGGTAAAAATTATTGTTACTTTGTCATTTATTATAAACATAACTAATACAGATAGGCTTCGATTAGTGCGACTTATAAAAATGATACCGTTTATCACTTGTGAAAGAATTGAACAGTAAGAGCAGTGACAGGAAAGTCTTAATAAACTGAGCATATTGGTTTGTGTAATTCCATTTTTTCATTGAACATCCAATAATTCAACAAACTCTGGAACCATATGTATCAGATTGGGGAGACTCTACTGTATAAAAAAATAATGTCTTTTCTCTCCAGATTTTACTAAAAAGAGAGAAATATTATCTATAAATTATAAATATTCAAATCATTTATATATTATATTAAACTTAATCTGCCAAATTAATCCCTTGATGATTTATCAGAAATTTTAATAAAGGAAATAATTTAGATTAATAATTGATAGATGGCACCACTCTTAGTTTAACTATTAGTATATTTATTAATTACAAGAGAGTGATAACATTAGACTAAATTATTTCCAATTATTAAAATTTCCATTAAATTATCAAGGAATTAATTTGGAAGATTGCATTCAATTTCAATATTTCCCTTGAAGTTTGACTGATAAACATTTATATTATATTAATTATTAAATAATGCCATTGCTAATACAATTTCAAAAAATTAATAGAAAATGAATATATTTTTTTTTGTATGTAACATTTCTAATTTAAAAAGTTTTTTATTATAAAGTACATAAAAATAACTTTCTAATTTTTCAAACTGTATTTAGCATTTGATTACATATTATAGTCTAAATAATTAGTGTTTATTCCCATAAAGACAAAAGACAAAAACAGAGAGATTTTAATGAATTAAGGAAAAATTGTTTTTCATTAAAAAGTGTTTATCACAAAAAAAAACTTGATTATACAATAAGGAAGCGTATCAAGCATATATAACTCTGAATATTTTCAGAATTTTTTATAGTAAATAGTTATAATTGATATTATTATTTTTATATTAAATTTTAAAAGTACTTGGCATACAGGAAAATATATATACAGTAAATTTTAATCTTCTCCTGTCTTACACTTCAATTTATGCAAGATTTGCATTCCTGATAATATTATGTACGCAAATTATTATACAGTATAATTATTAAAGTAAAATTAAAACAGTTATGCACAAATTTGTATAGCCTAACTACAAAGCAGGAGATATAATAATTTTAATATAATCCAAAGATTAATTTAGTATATATACAATTTACATCATATTACAATAGTTATGATGACATTTTATCATCATACTTAACTCTTTGATAGCAACAATAAATAATAGTGTTATTATTAACCACTGTTACAATACTATTATATAAAATTGCAGTACAGATTATATTAAAATTATAATAATGAGTTTTAAAATATTTTGTATACATCAGAATTATCATCTACAGGTAGGCCTTGATTAGTGCGACTTATAAAATTCATACCATTTTTCGGTTAGTGCGAGTTTTAAGCACAGACCAGTCTTACTAACAAAGCTCCTTTTATGATGTCAATTAACAAATTACTGTTAATTTTCGGTTAGTAAAACCGGACGAGGAGCAGTCCAAGAAAGGTCACACGATTTTGAAGGGATGAAACATCAGAAAGATGGGCTTTTTGCCGTTAACTGTTTAACATTACTGTACTATTATTTAGCTTTGCTATCGTATACATACAGTAGAGTACAGAATTTTCTCTTTTAAAAAGTATCGAAATGGATAAAAGGAAGAACACTTTTGATGATAAAACAGTAATCAAAACAGTAATCAAAGTGTAGCATAATCACTTCTCTTGATTCCTGACGTGATAGATGCATCAGAATTAGCTCAATGCCAAAAATCAGAATGTTCGGTTTCAAGAAAAACACCTGGTATATTTAAATATGTATTCAGTAAACATATTTTAAGTTTCTAATATACATATTTATTCTTTTACAGTGATATATTGTGAATTTAATATATATATATTATAATATATATCAGGGGTGGCCAACTTGTTTGTCATTAAAATCGACTTTATATGTTAACAATGAGTTCACGATCTACTTTCGAAATTCTTCGTTTGATAGTGAGAGTAGAGATAGGAGCCAAAACCAATATCCCAAAACGAGATATCCGGCAGCGGCGACGGTTTTTTCCTTTTATTTTACTCATAAATCTCAAACACAATACTTTACTTCAACTCTCACAAATGCCAATTCATAGGCACATATAAAATAAATTTTCGTAGTGAACGATTCCTGACATGATGAATGCATCAGAATTGGCTCGATGCCAAAAATCAGAGTGTTCGGTTTCAAGAAAAACACCCGGTATATATATATAAAAATATAATTTTAATTGAATTTAATTCTGTTGATAAGATTTATTATTATTATATGTTTTGACAAAAAATTGCAGCTTTTGATACATTTTGTAAAATTTTATAGAATGCTATTAAAGCATGCACAAATATGTTGTATGCCAAATTGTTTGTCATTCCAATGGTTCTTAATCTTTTAGTGATCGGCGCAGAGGAAGATTTGGGCATGCTATTTATGGGTTGCAGCCCAAGCACCTGTTCAATCAAAAGGCCCCCTTCGTGGTCAGAAAGTAAAAATAAAAACAATTTAAGAAAAAATAAATTATACGAAATTTTTTCGTACTTGTTAGATAAACTTTAAATCGTTGGTTTGCAAAACTATTTGATTTGAATAAAAAATCAATTATCAATTTTTTATATGACAGTTTATGACGAATACGGTTCTGTCAGTAATCGGTAAAATCAAAATATAATCTATCATTTGTCAATTATGCAAATAATATGGCAACAATGGCAGAGCCGGCCCTAGCGTAGTCAGCGCCCCGCTGCAGAGTTCTTTTATACCGCCCCCTATATTTGTCTAAATGCTCTGCTGCTACTGGCTATTCTGTTTTGGGCCATACTCAGCAATAAAGTAAAATATTGGCTTTAGTTGTCTAGAGAAGGCACTATACAGTAAGAGGGTCATTCGATATCTTATGAAGATCAACTACAAATCATCCCGCGATCGACCTGTTGGCCACCCGATATATAGCATAGACTGCATTGCACTGTACTGAAATGCAGCCAATACTTAAACAGATACTTAATCTAAAATTCAGGTAACAGGAGAAAATTAATTGATAATCTTTAATTGCCATGGCACTTTGATTCAATTCAAATTCATCAAGCCCTACAGAAATTTAAATATCATCCAAATTACAAAAGTCTTTGTGTATTCTTACCCAACAGCTTCAAATGTTTTTCCAATAGCATCATCATCAAAGACAGAATTAACTATTCCCTTAGCAACATCTGATACAAAAACTGGTTGTTTAATTGTTTCATTTCCTTTTTTCCATAAAGGAAGATTACGAATTTGACGTCTCCCTATTCAAATAAAATCATTTATTTATTTTAAATAGAAAAATAATTATATGCCTAAAAATATTTACTTTAGTAATCAAATTAAAAACTAAATTTAAAATATCAATTTTTTTTAATTATTAATTTTATACATTTTCTTGTTGCTTCTGATGAAAGAATTCAATAAAAATCTAAGACAAAACATCTACACTGTAGAAATAAAACACTGAAACAGGAAAAAAACTAAAAAGTTTTCATAAAAAAAATACATTTTATTAATAATAAATACAGTATTTCACTTTCAAAAAAATGAATTTTGGTTTGTTGAATCTCTGATCAATCTAAATGAAAAAAAATCTACAAAATAAATTAAGTATTAAAAATATTTCTTAAAATAATGAGATTATTATTATTAATGGGAAATTCATATATATATATGATTTCAGTATTAAGAAATATTTTTAATATTTAACCTATTATTTAATACAATTGAGCCTCTGTAGTCCGACACTCTACGAACTGTCACGTTGTCCATGTGAAATTTTCATGTCACAACTTGTCGATGTGAGAGAAAGAGAAACTGATGTAAACAAATTGTCAATTGCTATTCATTTGTTGTGCAGTAGTTATAGTCAGATTATTTTTTAAATTCAGTACACTGTTTTACTGTAAATAGTGTTTTTACTGTATCAGTGTTTGTTATTTATCTATACATAATGTCACAAATCGGAAAAAGTGAAAAACAAAAACAGCAGATTTTGACTGTAGTCGAAAAGGCAGAAATAATTAAGAAACTTGACTTGGGAGAAAATTTTATTGTTTTTGCTTCGTCAAGCATACCAGGTTAAGAACCTTTCTGATATATATTATAATGCTTTAATATTGTACATAACATATATACAGGAATCCATCGATTAGTGCATGCATACCAGGTTAAGAACCTTTCTGATATATATTATAATGCTTTAATATTGTACATATATACAGGAATCCATCGATTAGTGCAGGTTTGAATACGATAATGCGGTTTTGATTAGTTCGCAAAGATTTGATATTATTCCTGATATATACGGTGCTAAATTTGATTAGTGCGCATCAACCAGAACGATTTTTTTTATTTGCAAACCCTCTGAAGCGTTGGCAACTGAACTCGGAGATGATATTCTACACAATTAGAGTAATATAATTAATGGGAAAATGCCCCTGAAGGGGCAGAAAAAAAGTGAATATACTTAAGGTATCAAACCTCGAAAAGAAGTGGACAAGTCTCAGAACAGTGCGGTAGATTTTCTCAGTATAATGCAAGTCTTCGAAATGCCGCCCCTTAAATGTCAAATTTTATTTTGATTTCGCTGCTTATGCTGCCCTCATACTATGCTGCCTGATGCGGCCGCCTCTCTGTATCATAGTACATGGCCCTGACAAGCATCAATACGAAACGTACAAGACCTAAAATCAATTTTTAAAGCTGAAGTATACTTTAACCTCTGAACTTGGAAAAATTTCACCAAAAAAAGTATATTCCGCAGCATCGCTTACAAAGCTAACCCTCTTGCTGTTTACTAACGCTATAACGTTTTACTTGCTCAGCTGCGGAATATACTTTTTTGGTAAAGAGATTTTTTCCAAGTTCTGAGGTTAAAGTACAGTATACTTCAGCTTTAAAAATTGATTTTAGATCTTGTACGTTTCGTATTGATGCTTGTCAGGGCTGTGTGCTATGATATAGAGAGGCGGCATAGTATCGGGGCAGCATAAGCAGCGAAATCAAAATACAATTTGACATTTAAGGGGCCGCATTTCGAAGACTTGCATTATACTGAGAAAATCTACCGCATTGTTCTGAGGGTTGTCCACTTCTTTTCAAGGTATGAGACCTCAAGTATATTCACTTTTTTTCTGCCCCTTCAGGGGAATTTTCCCAATTAACTAGTCCATTCCTTTTTGTTAGACCAAAATTTCTTATTGAATAAACTTTCCAATATGTCGGATTACTGTACGTATAAGCTAACTCGCCGATTGTAGGAAATTCGTGTTCACGTGGCTGAAATTCCTTGATTCCACGTTTTCTCAGTTCATCTGATAAATTTTTTGCTAGATTACTTAAAAACGAAACAGAATCTTTTAAAAAGTATCGAAATGGATAAAAGGAAGAACACTTTTGATGATAAAACTGGAAAAGAAAAAGAATAGATTAATGATTATGCTAGAGCAAAAAAATGAATGTGATTGAGCGACATAAAAGCGGCGCTCAAGTTCCGCTTTCGATTTGGCGGTTGGTTTGATGATAGTATGAGACGCAATTTCTGGTAAGTTATTAATTTTAGACATGATGTAAAATATGAAAATAAATATTTCTTAAACAGTTAGTGTTAAGCTCTTTTGGTTTCGATTTGGCAGTTGGTTTGATGATGGTATGAGATAAAATTCCTGGTAAATTATTAATTTAGATGATGAACACCGATATGTAAAATATGAAAATAAATATTTCTTAAACAGTTAGTATTGTGGTTGTTCATCGTGAGATTGGCTAATGGCCGGAATCTCACAAAGCAAGAACAAATACCATATTTTACATATAGTTAATACTTCGAATAGTGCGAATTGGAATAATGCGAGAAATTCGTGGAACCCATTATTAGCACTAATCAAGGCCTACCTGTACTAATCTTGTTTTACAATAAAACAATAGAACGTCACCTCATCATAAGACTTGAAAATTACTACCAGTTGTGGACACAAGTGCCGGTAAGTGGCACTTAATTGACAGTTAAAAAAGCGATTGTAAAACACAAATTAATTTAGTCGTCTGTAACAGCAGCAATTAAGTTAATCTGAAACTAGTTAACACGGACTTTAACTGGGCATTGTAAAACGGAGTCTTAAATTCGCAATTAGCAATATCATAAATCCCATACACACGAATTCAGCCTCTAAGAAGCCAAACTGATGCTAACTCTATTTAAATTTCTTAATTTTAGTATTCAAACAAGCAGTGGCGGATTAAGACCGGTTGAAGCCCCAATAAACCGGTCAGAAGCCTCTGGTTCTGACCGGTTGCCCCCTCAGAAGCAGAAAATATTGGGACCCTTAAAAAAAAAAAAAAAAAAAGAGAGAGAATCTAGGGAATAAAAATACATATTGAACATATTTTTAAAAAAAAAAAAAAAAAAAAAAAAAGAGAGAATCTAGGGAATAAAAATACATATTGAACATATTTTTAAATAAATAAAAACATATGTACTGTTTATATTTTATTCAAACAAATTTTAATAATGTATAAATGTGAGAATTTTACTTGAAATTTAAAATATGAAAATATTTAAACAAAGTTTTTCTAGCTTTTAGTTTTGCAAACTTGCCAATTATTTCTTTGCAATCAATACTTTTAAATAAATCGCTCTCTATATATCAGACGTGGCCAAACTGAGGCTCTCGAACCACATCGACTCTTTGATACCTTCAATGTGGCTCCATACAATGAAAGTCAATAGTAAATATGAAGCAAATACTTATTTAAGTTAAAAAAATTAGATTTATTTTTTATCTATTGCAAAGAGTAGTATGCATCTATCCAAAATAAATGATCTGAAATAAACAATTTTTGAAATCATTATTAAGATTATCCGAAAAACTGATGCTGTTCTCATTGATCCAGAAACTGCGGCTCTCTAATTGGAGATTCTCATATGTGGCTCGTAGTAATATGAAGTTTGGAGACCCCTGCATATAAAATAGCCATGTTATATTTTCCTCTGACATTGAAATTCTAAGGTAATTTTTTACTCTTCATACAAGAAAATGAGCGTTCCCCGATGCATTTGAAATTAGCATGGTTAACAAAATTTTCATACAGTAATCATTTGTCATTCTATTTGGGCTTTCATTGTTAATGAAAATAAGCGAATATAAACATCAGGTTTTACTATTGGTTGAAAACTTGTATGTAATTATAATTGCATTAGAAAAATGTGCACAGTTGAGGTTTTGTGGCACTCAGAAGTCATGGTCCCGGACGCGGTCAGTGCACCCACCGTTAAATCCGCCTCTGCAAACAAGTTCTCATTAACCACCTGCATTCAATCTAAACTTATTTACAAAAAATGAAGGTAATCACTGTACCTTACTCCCTCATAAAGTTTAGCCTTAAGTTGGTGCCATAGCCGAGACTGCTCATCTAGTGGCATTCTTTAATCATAGGGATTAGACGAAAACACAGAAGTTTGTCAGAAGCCAACCAATTATTCACACTAATCGAGGCCTACCTGTATATAAATTTCAAGTTAACTTCTATTATTAAAAATTTAATTTTTAACCATTGTTGTTAAAAATTTATTCAAATTATATTTTATTTCAAACATAATCTAGCTCTATCATCTGATGATGGATTCAAGGGTTAACCATTGAATCCATCATCATCATCAACCCTTGACTAACAAGAAAAAATACAAGCATTAACAATCAGTGAAGTCATTTTTGACCCAATCCTCAAATCTGAAATAATGTTTATTTATAACGTAGAATAAATGCAAAATAATGATAAATAATATCTGACAAATAAATATAAAAGTAGAATAAATTAAGTATTTAGAATAAAAATAATTAAATATTAAATAAATAATTTAAAAATTTTATTTTTATTCTTTGCACTTTATTTTTATATATTCTCTACATTTTTTTGATCTTCTTATTTCTAAATAAAATAAAAGTGTACTATATTATAAGTTAAGCTTTTCAGTCTGTCAGGTTATTTGAATGTTAGTATGGTAACATATGCAATTATTATTCTCTTTGGATAAACCTTAGGGCCTACATAAGTTATTGAGGTATATAGAAGAGCAAAAGCTACTGAAAATTATTGATATCAATTGATTATTAACAAATTAAGAAATAAGATATTCAGATATTTTGGAGAAATGTATCAAATAAGTGTTAGAAATTTTAATTATTTTTACCACATAACAACAAATTAATTTGTTATTTTTATCATATACAATCTTCTAGCAGCTAAATTATATGCAAATTTTTTAAATTATACAATATTTATTTGAAATATTGTTTTGTTAGAACAAGTTCATCTAGATATGATCCAATATTGATTATTTTCAATAAGTTTAATCAATTTAGAAGAATATATATAATGTATTAAATAAGATATATTTCAGTATGTATAATGTATATGTATATGCATATGCATAATGTGTGTATATAGTATATATATATATCTACACAATGGCTATTAGAGGGGGACAAGAGGGGTGGCTCCCCGGGCTTCATGATTTTAGGGACTCAATTTATACTTAATATGCTAGAAAAAATATATTTATATATTTTTATACTGTTCAAGCTTCAGTGATTGTCAAAATTTAAAGTACTCTATCAATGTTTCCACTTTTCCTGTACACTTACCACTGTATATTTGTCAATATTGTATTATTATTTTTTTTTGAAGGGCCTCAAAAATATTAGTTTCTCTGGGTCTCACATTTTCTCTGAAAGTCCCTGTATATATTTCATATATGTTAGATAATATTTTTCACAAAATATTGCCCAAGTATATGAATATAATTAAGACAAACGACGTGGAAATGAATCTAATCCTCCAGGTGGAAAGTGATTGCTTTACCATGCAGCTATCTGGTCAATGCCATTATATCAAACTATTTCCCCTGGATTCATATGCATAAAAATTGCAATGATCAACTGCATCATAAGAAAACCTATATTCATCTGTATTCTTTACAGATTTAATTAATATATATAATTACTATATTATATTAATATAATTTTCCTGCAAATTAGTATATAATACAAAATAACTACAAATATTTAACTGTTAGTTATCAAATTTCTTTTTATAATTTTTATGACATCTACTCTTTCTAGAAATGTATTGATAATTAATTCAATTACTCAGGGTCTATAGTGAATTATATGAATTCAATAAACATTACTAAACGTAATCTTAAACTAATAAATTCATTCATTTAAACTAGTAAATTGCTTTGTGTTTATTCAAAATTCAAATCAGTCAAATATAAATTATTTTAGATGCCCAAAGAATAAAGATGACAAATAATACAAATTTAATGAACAGAATAAGTAAAGATTTATTAAAACTGAAATATAATTATTTTCATTTAATTTTAGTCTTTCATAATGGAAAACTTTTCAGTAATTAATTAATTAAAATAACTTACATGTTTTTGCATAGTAAAATAGAAAACGATCTGGTTGGCCAAACATATCAGATGGGCGAAATATTATTGCTTCTGGAAATTCCTCTCTAACAGCTTGTTCACCTCTCCACTATAATATTTTAATAAAATCTCATAAATATTTATGAATTCTCAATGAAAAAATTCTATTTTTATATAAGTTTGTATATATGCATATACAGGGTGCACCAGCTAAATCTGGACAAATTTCAAATTGAATTTCCCGCCAAATTTTACGTCAGCGCTACGACGCTGCTGACGTTTTAGTAAG
>AYEL01089085.1:0-14776 GCA_000484575.1 Olivierus martensii | reverse complement strand
TTGCGCAGGGCATGTCATCGTTTCCGGTCGAGGATCGAGGCAGTAATTGAGGCAGAAGGGAATTACATCGAGTAATTTTAATTTAAAGGGATCCCAAAGTAATGTGCAAATGATAATTTTGATAATTTTATTCTTTTTGTTAAATAAAATTTTGTTTAATTAAATTGTCTATTTTGTCCAGATTTAGCTGGCGCACCCTGTATATTTATAGAAATGACTGTTATCTAATGAACATATGGTCTAAATGGCACCATTTTTGAGTTATAACCCTTTAACGCTAGTCAATCACCATTGAGTACACAAATTGTCATGCATCACATTGCTAAGACGTGGTAGTAACTATACGATGCATTGCTCACCTACTTACTACCAGGTAGTAAGAAGGCAAGCGATATGTGTTGGCAACGCACCACAACATCTGTCATGACAATATGTGTACTCAATAGTGATTGGCTATGCAAACTGTCTATTTATGATAGATACTTACTGTGTGAACAATATCATCATAAATTGATAAATGCTGGCAGTCATTTATTCTGTCATTATAAAATTGTTTGAAAGAATTTCATTTCTTTATTGAGATTTTCATTTTAAAGAGCTATAACTTGAAAACTGTGCCATTTAGACCATATGTTCATTAGACATTTTCGACTTGTTTTGAGATCCCCAATCATTACACAAAATTTTTAAGATGAAATTTTTCTTTACCATGTATATACTAAGTACTCTATATAAATGCAATTCTTGTATATTATATTGTAAAATATAAAAAAAATATAACTCATTCTGTATTCTATTAATAATCAAAAATTTCACAAATAAGGAAATATTATTAATGAAATATTTTTGTATTTAAAAAGTTAAGTCTTCATCAATAATATGAGGGGAGGACAAGTATACTATAGATCTGAAATTGTAAATAATGATAGGTTACTACCTTACTAATATGCATGCCTTTTTTATTTTGACAAGTTCTGTTTAATTAGAGTTAGAAACATGATAGTAGAAAAAGGTGTTTATGCTGGATAAAACTGAATATTGAACCATGATATGATGGATGAGCCATAATATGATATCCATGATCTCTTCGTGGATATCATATCAGTTTTCTGCAGAAATAATCCTTGAAGAGATGTCAGCTGTTTATGGCAAGGAATGTCCATCATATGAGATTGTGAAATGATGCAAACAGGAATTCAAATGTGGTCACTCCAACCTATAGGATGATTCAAGAAAAGGCCATCCATCAACATCATGTTGTGTGTATTTTGGGTCAGCAAAGGTGTCATATTGATGGATTAGTTACAAAAAGAATTGACAATAACAAGGGCATACTATAGGAACTTGCTACAAGAGTTATGGAACAGTGTCAAGGAAAAAATACATTATTTGCTGTCAGAATAGAATATGTCAATTGTCATGTTGCTGTTAGCTGACAATGCATCTGTATACAAAGTTACAGAAACAATCACTTTTCTATGCAAACATGACTATGAAATCTTGTCCCTCCCCACATATTCTTCCAATCTGACACCTTCAGACTTCTTCCTGATTCAAAATATGAAAAAAATTTATGAGAAAGAAAGCTCTTCAGTCATAAGGTCATTACTGCTGTGGAGAGCAGATGTGGAGGCAAACCTAGCTTAACTAATTTAAGCTTTGCAATAGTTACAAATCAAAATATCCAAAGATGTTATTTATATTTGATTCTTCTGTGTTTAAATTATGTGAATGTTACGGTAAGTACAATTCCTATTTTTCAGGTGCATTTTGCTTAGTATTATTTAATATTCAATTTAATATAGTTAAAATGCAAACTGTCTATTTATGATAGATACAAGTTCAATGAGACTGCACTAAACACAATTGAATATTATTATGATAGATACTTACTATGTGAACATCACAAATATTATCATAAATTGATAAATGCTGGCAGTCATTTATTCTGCCATTATATAATTGTTTGAAAGATTTTCATTTCTTTATTGAATAATAATGTTTCACAAGCCTATGAATAACAAATTCCTATAAAGAAAGTTGTTTATATGGAAGCAACTTACATATAATTTTAGGTTTTTTTGCTATTTCTTGCTGTTTGTTTTGATCTAATCTCTTCAGTATTGATGATATTATTATGCATTAATAAGAAAGGTTTTGGTCAAAACCCTATGCTCTAAGGATAACACTGTTAAAAAAATAATGTTTGAAATTTTTTTGAAGTCTCAAATTATCATCTTGGAAAAAGTTGAATAGAAACTTCCTAACATTAATGTGTAGGAACATGTTTGCTATTACTGTACCATGTCTCATTATCAAATCTCCAACTATTATTCTGCAATAACTAAAAAAATTTTTGATTCTAATAATTTTCTTTAACATATATATCAAGTTTAATCAAAATTTGTTAAGTGACAGATTCTTTTTCAAAGTGTAGTGTAGTCCTTTGTTGTCTATCAAAAATTCATTTGCCATAAATTCACCAAGTAGTTTAGTTGCACAATTTTTTATTTTGACAATACAGTATATTTATTTTTAAAATACTATATTACATCAAATATAAGCCACACTTTTTATTCAAATTTTTAAGTGGTAAAGTATGTGGGGCGAATACTTTAACATCTTATTTCTCCCGAGCTCCCACTCTCCAACGTTTTATTTTAACATCTTATTTCTCCCAATCTCCCATTCCCCAACGTTCGGGTTTTTGCTTTATGCTCTACTCATGCGCATAGTATTACGATTGTTGGTAACAGTTTATTCGACGGTCCCCCTTTCATACTTTTCTGATTTAGTCCAATTGCTGTTTGATAGTAGCTGTGTAGAATCACGTCGTATCTGGCCATATTTTAATTATAAGAAAAATCACGAATTACTATAATACTGTTTATAACCACTAATGAAAACAAATTGCCACCTTTTATAATTTTAAACAAAAAACAACATCCAAGGAAAATTTTCTTAAGGGTGTTATGTTCGAGCACAAAAGAATGCATGGATGATAACAGAATTGATGAAAGATTGATTAAAACATGTTTGGGAGAAGAGACCTGCCACTAGTTTTAATAAAAACAAATGTGATAATATCTGAAGATTCTCAATAAATTAGGTATTTATTATCTATATTAGTACTATTTAAGTAAATAAAAATGTTTCTTATTTTTCAATACTTATTATAAATTTAAGTAAATAAAAATGTTTCTTATTTTTCAATACTTATTATAAAATCATTTTTTTTTCTGATTTTTCAATTTCAAAATCCTACTGCGGATTAAATTCGGGGGCAGCTTATATTCGATGTAATACGGTATTCTCAAATAAATATATTTTAATATTTTAATTAATTTTCACTAAATTAGTTAAACTAATTCCAGAATATAGAAGAGATGTAAAGTAATATAAAATAAAAAGTAATTTAAACATAATTAAAAATTACAAAATAATAAAATTAAATTATAGTCATAATTTTCACTCACTTTATTAATAATAAACTAAATTTACTTTATATAAAATTTGATACCTTAGAAGCAAGAAAACGAGAACCTGATTTTAAAATAACAGGTTTTGGATTTTCAGCTGCATTGAGTGCAGAAACATGAATCAGTTTCTTCACTCCCAATTCTCGAGCAATGCGAGCAATGCTTCGAGCTCCTGTTACATGAACATCTTCAAAGCTGAAATTTCTAATTAAAACAAATTATGTATAAATACATATCTTTTTAATAAAAAATTTCTTTATTAGAAATTGATACAAGTAAAAAATTTTAAATGTAAATATAAAATGATGAGAAATATTAATATAACAACCAACAACAACAAAAATCTTCCAATTAATAGAATTTTCAAATAACTAATACTAGCTAGTTATTTTTTCATAAATCAGTCAACTATGATTTTACTGTCTATATCAGATAACTTGAACTTGAGTAGTTTGATCACATATATGCATATCTATATTATAATGTACTAACTGGGACTAGAAAACTCTGTGCATTAATCAAAAAGTATATTAAATTAGTATAAATGGTCTTTAACTTTTGACATCATCAAGTTACAACAACTCATACTTACAATGGTGATGTAATTATTATATTATGTGACTGGTCAATGCAATTCACATAATAAAAATCTAAAGAGTGTTAAACAAATCCCTACTTGCTGGATTGGTTGTGGTGGACCATGATTATGGGCAGCACACTCCCTGATTTAACATCCTTAGATTTTTATGCTTGAGGTTTCATTAAGTCTAAGATCTACAGTTCGTTCCAAAAAGTTTGTCACCTAAGTGGAAGATATTCGGCTTCCTTACAATACTTACAAACCAATGAGATTAATCAGTACAGGCACGAATTCGAGTTTGTGGAGCTTGGACGATTCCATTTATTTTTTTCTAAGCAACAAGGTTAGGTAGGCTTAATGACAGGTGTTCAATCATTTTTTTATGAAAATTGATTTTGAGCATTTATTAGGAAAGTTTCAATTTATTATTTACAAATTAATCTATGTTGTTATAAATTTTGACAAAATGCAGCATTATATAGTCGTAACTAAACGAGTAATTAAGTGATAAGTTGTTGAAGTACCAAGCGATGCACCAACAATAGCATAATGGCGACTACAGGAAGTATTTTATTTTATTGTTTTATTCGAAAATGTATACTCTTTCTACATTTGTAATAAAATTAAAAACTGTTCCATAACGATTCTCATTGATAGTGTTTATATTTGTTAATTGACCAAATGATAAAAACCAAACGATATTTATTTCGTTTCCATGACGACAAAATCGTCGGATTTAAAAAAGAAAATATGAAAATTGAACATGAGTGTCAAAATGAATTTTGTGTTCGATAGTCAAATTTATAGTTTGTGTTTTATTGATAATTCTTTCTGTGTTTTATTGATAATTCATTCTTTCTGAAAGTTTGATATAAAGACAAAGTATAAGAGATTTCAATTGTTACATGTATTATGTTCTATTTATTTTAATAAAGATATAATTATCTTTCACTTTGTATTTTTATTGTTTTCATCCAAACATTATAAAACAATTGGACTTGATTTGCAAAGATATAAATGTTAATCTTAGTTTCCACAAAATTTCATTTTAAAAAATCATTTCTTATGAAATACTTTATTAATTATATTATTAAATGTTTATTTTGAACTAGTCATATATAAATATGCATTTGCTTTAGATTTACCAAAATAATTGTCTTTCGAGTATATATACTACTTATAAATCTAGTTATTATAATTCATAAAACATTGCTGCCATTCTCGATATGAAATCTTTTTTCAATTTAAACTTCAAAAATTCACGTTCATGCAAATAAAATTTCATTCTTATCCTCGATGGGAATATATAAAAAAACTCTATATATAGTTTATATATAATATATGGTGGCAAACAAATACAGTATATTTATGTTAGCATATTAGAATTAAAAAATATATAATATATGACAGCAAACAAATATGATATATTTATATTAGCATTTTAGAATTTGAAAAAATAAATCTGTAAATATCATGCTCATAATTACCAATATTCAAAATTTAAAAAATGATATTACAGAGTGTTATCTGTTTACACAATTCATAACTAGAAAGTCTGCCTTGCTTGAAATCATAGTGAGCAATTAATCTTTTCAGTTCAGAGCGTTGTAATCGACCTACCCTATTCTTAGTCAGAACGGACGCGTCCATTTTTAGCTTCCACTATGGTTCGAACTGACAGACTTTATAACCGATCAACTTCCGATAAGCTCAGCTCCTGCGAAGCAGGTGACAAACTTTTTGGAACGAACTGTACATAGGTAGGATAATTAGCAATGTTGCTGAATTTAGAAAACTACTGATGCAGTTAAAAAAGATAACACAACAAATGCTGGAAAGTGTGTTGTGGGAAGCATCCTATCACTTCGAGCTATGTAGAGCCATTGATGGTCACCATGTGGAGCATTAATTATTTGTAACATATACTTTGAATAAAACTTTTTCTCAAATTAAAACCTGTTTTTCAAAATTTCAATTATTTCTTGTAATAGATAGTGACTTTTGATACATCCTGTATTTATTTAGACATCATATTTATATTTGACATTTCTGATGATCATTGTGTATTGGATGCATTTACCATTTTATTAATTCCAATAAAATTTCTTTTGTGCTTTTTAATTCAAAATGCAATTATGGAATTTCCAATAGCACTCATAATACTCTGAATTGTGTATGACTATTGAAAAATCCCATTATTTCTAATAATCATAATGATAATTTATTTCTTTGAATTAGATAGTGAAAAGTTTAGCATCAATTATGAGAGACATCAATTTACTAAGTGACAACTATTTAAGAATGGCAGTCATTTTAAACTTTTGAGATAATATCTTAATATATCATAAGATATAATCAATTTATATATAAAATTTAGCAAGATGATTATGCTATTGAATATGATCTCAATGATAAATCAATTAATCCTATATCTACAACTATTTAAAAATGGCAGACATTCAACTTTGAAAATTTCTCCCTAATAACTTTTAAACTGAATGATTTTTTTTTTAAATTTAACAGTGTGGTCAGGCCTTTAAAGTCAAATTTTAAATAATATTAACTGTTTAGTAACCAAGTGTTTCTCTGCTGATAAAGCAGTTTGTTTCTATGTCTGCATTTTTATTCAAAATTTATCACCATTTGTTAATACAAATTTTTCAAATGTATAAAATTTATTTTCCAGTGTCTTCTTTCTAATGCAAAAAAATCATTTTCCACAATACTTTATTGATTTTTAATAATTTTTTATGTAATTTGATACTGCCTTTTCAAAATTATGTAAACAAAGCAAAAATATCATATTTCAAACAGTTCTAAATTTTCTTTTGAAGTCAAAACAAATGCATTTCCTGTTTACTTGTAAACAGAGAAGTGGATTTTATTATCTGGAATGGTATAAGGTCATATGAAAGTGATAAATGAGTGCAGATGTCATGTGAACAAAGGCAATAAAACATGACTAAAAAGCATGAAATACAATTCAATTTCAGCAGCTTCTAAATTACAAGTTATATCAAATTTTATTTTGTATTATAATTTTATCACATATTTTAACATTTTTTTGTTTTTATTGTAACAATTTCCAATAATAATAAAAAAATTTTATAGATTTTTTTTTAACTGGATTTATAATAAATAAATTATGGTGATAAACAGATTCAAAAATTCAATGTCTCTACAATTAAAAATAAGAAAGTAATTTATTTTTTGTCTAACAGAAAAATGTTGAAAATATATCACCATAAACTGCAATACTGAAGTCAAAATTTATGACATACACATATATTATTTTCAGTTATAATATAACATAATAATTTCTTCAAGAATTGTTCATAATCTTATCTTCTAATATTTATTTTGTAATTGCATACTTAATTTTTAAGCAGTTTGACTCAGATTTTTTTTATGAAACCATTTTAAAATTTATTAGTATAAATAAAAGAAGATAGGTCACATTGGAATATTTAATCATTATTCAAAATTTAAGAAATGGCTTAATTAAAAATTTGGAATCAGATAATCAGGAATTTTGTTAGAAGTTTTTCTATATAAATACAATAGAAATTTAATAGTTTGTTTACACACATCACAATGAGGCACAAAATCAGTGATTGCCATTCTACAAACTGATGAACTATTTTTAGAAATGATTACCAGTAATTATGAATATTTCATATATGGGACTGATCATCTACAGACTCATAGTTGGCAAGTTTTCCTCAGCTGGGTTTTGTATTTTGCAAAATGTGGTTAAGTGTATCTAAAAAAATTGAGTAACTTAAGAAAATTCTTATTTTTCAAATTATTTTAAAAATTCTTTAATATACCCATCTGTTGGGAGTGGTCAACTGCAGATTCTTAGAAATATCTGAAAGGCTAATGGTTAGTGCTATCTCTTGTCAAGGATAACATATAGCTTAATTATTTATTATTCATCAGCTTTTAGAATAGAACAGTGCTTGACTTCTCAAACTTTTCCACTTGGCGACCCCTTTTACCGGAGAAAATATTTTCGCGATCCCAGGTATAGAGGTATATAAACTAGGAATATGAATTAAAACATTTGCTAAAATTTCTGTGACCCCTAAATTTTGTTACGCGACCCCATATGGGATCGCAACCCACACTTTGAGAAGCACTGGAATAGAATATATTTATGTTATTATTTATATAATTTAATATATAAATTAATTGCATTGAAAATGACTGAATATGATTTTGATGACATACATTTTAATCTCTTAACTTTAATCATTCCAAAATAAATGATATGTTTGGAAAGTAGGCTTTCTGGAATTATTTGTTTTAATTTATTTTCTATGTCAATATAGATCATAAACAATAATCAATATATTCTTTAACTATGAATTTTTAAATAATAATAAAGATATTTATATGGTTATTTTATAAAATTTTAGTGTTTTAAGTTTCCAAATAAACTACAAATTTTTGCAAAATTACTATCAAAATTCAAATATCATTTTCATCATTATTCATAAATTGATATTAGAAAGAACTATAATAAAATATATAAAGAACAATTACAGAAAAATCAAATCCCAAAATTGAAAACAATATACAAACATACTTCATTTTACAGTATTTTGCTTTATAGTGATTTGCTAATACAATGCTTCTCAATTATATTCAATGTTTTTATTTTATATCTCAAAATGAAAATTTTCTACAAAATAATATTTAGAATAGATGTATAAAACATAAATTAACACATCGATGGGCCAGTCTTTTCAAGGTGATACATGAATTCTTTAAAATATGACTATCTGGCCAAGTTTTTTAGGCCTAGCACTATTGTGCACTTAACAAATAATAGTGTAAATATGATTTTAAGCTTTTATATACATTAGTAAATGCAAAAGGTAATGATTAACTTTATAGTAGTAGTTCTCAACTTTTTCATTATGCATATCACCAAACTCAAAATTCAAAAATTTCAGTACCACCAACAAAAATAGGTCATGTATACAAATAGGAAGTCAAGATTATACATGTACCATTGGTCATATCTCACATACCACTATAGTCTATTTCAAGATAACCTGACAGTAAATCACTACCATTGTTGTGAGTATTTCTACTCAAATGAAAATAGTCCCCATTAGTTAAATTTAATATTAATATTTTAAAATATAAAATGATATATTATCCTATAATTTGTTGTTTTGGTAAATAAAATATCGAAATATTAAATTATTGAGATGATTTAAAAATATATATTTTATAATCACGTGATCAAAATTTAACGAAATAATGTTGTTATCATTATAGACCAATAGACAATGTTAATTTACAAATTGTGTATGAATGCAGTATTACCTTAGGTGGTTCGGCTGTCAGGTTATCTTGAAACAGACTATAGTGGTATATGTACCACAGATTGAGAACTGCTAGTCTAGAATATAAATGCCATAATAATGAATTATGTCTGTAATAAATTCTTATAATTTTCTTTACCTTGTTTCTGTTTCCTTTCCAATACAATTTATAACTAAATTTGAATATTTCATTGCTTTGTATAGTGATTCCTCATCTTTTAAATTGAAAGGCTATAAAAATCATCATCATAAATTAAATTTTTGAAATCTATAAAAAATTTTAAATTAAAAACATTGCAATTATTAAAAATTTAAATAATATCCATTTTACTATTAATCAATTGACCGATTTCAGCTCTGCCCTCTATTTTCCCAGCATTCCAGTGTTATTTCTAACATGGCTACCACTTGACAGAAAACAATCAATCTTTAATGGTATGTAGGTGTTATAAAAAATATATAATGGTCTTTTATTGGTGCGTATTTGGATGCACAAACTTGCAAGATACAGATGAGGTGTCTTTCCACCTGATTTCCAAAGAATAAACAATTAAAAAAAGAATGGAAGTTAAATTGAGAATGAAATATAGCTCAACGAGTTTGTCTCGTGTATGCAGTACATATTTTTCTCAAGACTGATTACCACACTTCAGAACGTTAGAAAGTAGTTGTTATCATAAATGAGTTGAATTATTTAAACATTTCACTAATAGACAAATCCCTTTCAAAAATATTTAAAAAATTGTAGAATTTGGTTTGTCTTCCTGGATCAAATAGTCCTACTGTCTATTCTCAATTATAAATAATAATTGGAATAATGAAAAAGTTCAATCTGAAGCTTGCATTTAAACAAATTGCAATTATGAAATGAAGTGTTTGGAATTTTATGATTTTTTTAAAAATAATCATGTACCTAAAAAAATACATTCATCACAAAATATAAAAATGTCTTTTTAATTTTTGTTAAACAATTATATAATTTGTTTGGTCTTTTGTTAATTATATTTTGTAATTTTTTTTTATTAAAACTGTTCAGATCTATTTTCATTTTTTATTATTTCAAGCGAATTAAAATTTACACCAAATATTTGTTCTAACACAATCTAACCAGTTTTAAACTTTCAGAAAAGTGCACAGTATCATATTTTGATATAAAGAGTAAGAAAATTTTGTAATATACAGATTTCTGATAGTTACAAACTTTTTCTGAAAACATGTAGGAATAAAATCCTAAAATTTTAAATTTGTCCTTCATTTTTTTTAAGAAAATATGATCTCTCTAATAATAATATAAATTTAAAACTTACCCAGCAGTACAGGAAACAATGCATTTGTTATTTCAAAGTAACAACATCAGTTTTAAACAACAGTTCTATATTATGTGGTTCCTTTTTCTTCTTTGAGAATACTTTGTAATTTTTTTTTATTAAAACTGTTCAGATCTATTTTCATTTTTTATTATTTCAAAAGCGAATTAAAATTTACACCAAAGATTTGTTCTAACACAATCTAACCAGTTTTAAACTTTCAGAAAAGTGCACAGTATCATATTTTGATATAAAGAGTAAGAAAATTTTGTAATATACAGATTTCTGATAGTTACAAACTTTTTCTGAAAACATGTAGGAATAAAATCCTAAAATTTTAAATTTGTCCTTCATTTTTTTTAAGAAAATATGATCTCTCTAATAATAATATAAATTTAAAACTTACCCAGCAGTACAGGAAACAATGCATTTGTTATTTCAAAGTAACAACATCAGTTTTAAACAACAGTTCTATATTATGTGGTTCCTTTTTCTTCTTTGAGAATACCAGCATTTGGCTGATAATATATTTCCTTTTAATTCAAGTTCATGTACATAACTTGACAAAAATAGGAAAAATCACGTTATCTTGATCAAGTATTATTTGAATGGCGCTTAAAGTAGTCAAAGCCTACCTTGATTGTAAATTTATTTAGAGTTTGTAATGACATCACGATAGAACACTTATGCACATGATCATATTTGATTTATTTTCTGTCAGTACGATGCCATATTGTATTGTCATGGCAGTGGGTGTATCCCATGAAATCGGTCAATTAATATAAGAAAGAATTCAATTTGTTTATAAATCAATTTTCTATTAAAATTATCTTCTTTTCCATTCCATAAAAAGAAATAATTCTAAAATTGTTAAATAAATTTTCTATTATTTATTAAAATTTCTTTACTTCCTTTTATTTTAGAATATATCATCCATCATTCATAAACAATATTATTTATATGAAAATGCTGGCTATTTCCTTAAAATACAATACAAACAACAAAATACATTTACAGATCAAATCTCAGATTTTGATTGTACAATATAAAAATTAAGCAGTTTAATATATTCAGCCTTTATTTATATATCATTTCATCTTATGCCATTTCACACTTATACTGTTTGCCACAAACTAATAGGGTTATATTTTTATTGTTATATCAACAGAAATTCTCTTTTAACAGGCATCATTTGACATTTCACAAAAACCAGTCTGGTTATTTTGTGAAAAAAGTAAAATTTTTGGTATTTTTCTGAAAAATCAACAAGAATTATACAATATCATGGATTGGAACTAAATTTGATACTATAAACTGTAAATTTGCATGAATTAAGAAAAAAGTGATTTATAGCAAATATGTAATATGATCATTGCAAGATGTCCAGTACCAACTTTAACTTTCCAATTAAAGACTTTATTTATTTTTAATGTCAAAAAAGTTATTAATATTACAGATAACTGATATCATATTTGTTTACTTTAGTAAGCCAGTGGCTTGGCAAAGCTGGATCAAGCACTTAGTCATTATCTATTGCAGTTCTTCAGTATGGGTATTAAATGTATCTTGGCAAAGCTCATTTGCGACGATGCCTTTGCACTGGCCAGATCATAACTATCTCGAGCCTGGGAGTGATATTAATAGTGGCCTCAAACCTGTAGATAAGGATGATGAATAGCTTTCGAACACGACAAAGCCTATTCATTGGCCGAGTCTTTTTAGGACATACATCAGGCCAACTTAAAAGCAATCAAGGAGTTTGCCACGGCCATATTTATACTGGAGAGTATTCCATCAGCTATATATTATAGAGTCTCTACAGAATTTCCTCTCGATCAAATATGTGGTCAAAGACCAACTAGGTTTTGCTCTCTATCCCCAAATGCCTGCCGACGAAAAACAACTGCATATGGATAATGATGTCACGGAGAATGGTGAAGAGAAAAAGAAACACAATGGAGGCAAGATCTCTGAAAATCCCATACAAATATGTTGTTCGTCCGAGGCTCTTTCTTTTGGTAAATCCATTATATTCAAGAAATCATGGATTCTAACAATCTGGAGCTTCCAGACTCCCGCACCTATCAAGGTCAACAAGGAATATATACAGTAGATTCCCCTTAATTGGGCCACTGGTTAATTGGGGCAGCCATTTAATTGGGCCAAATCTCAAAGAACAGAAACCAAACTAATACACAATTTAAATGCTTAATTGAGACAGTAGCAGAAAAGGAATTTAGCAATTTTTGACATATTTCAGGGATTTTTCGAAAGTATGTAAACACTATGTACACTAATATTTGACAACACTAGCTTGATGCAAATCAGTTATCTATCGTCGTGGATCTGGCAATTTATGCATCTGCTTAAGAGTCTTCTGTTACTATATACTGTACTGTAACAAGCAATATTCATTTACAATGCCAATTTTATTTAAAATTTTTAAATTTTTGCCAAGATAACAAGAAATGAAATTGTAAAATTTATCATATATGTATTCTTTACTATTTATAGTTAAATATTTTCTGTATTTTAGTTTAATAAAGCATTAAAATAGGTACCCAATTATTATTTTTTATCTACATATTACATATTTTATTTTAGAATTTATTATTAGTTCGTTTAATTTAGCTGCTTAATTGGACCAAAATGGATTAGTCCCAATGTGTCCCAATTAAGCAGAATCAACTGTACTGCACACACTGTTGGCAACGATCCAGTCAATTTTTCTCATGATGGATGTGTCTCTGGGAGAATACAAGATGTTGCCTGCAGAATCAAACTCAAAGGCCTGCTTCTTAAAGATGATCAGAAAGGGTTGTCGGACACTGTTTGAAACTTATATGACAAGCGTGGGTGCGAATAGAGACAGTCTCATGTTTGGTGTGTCTGTCAAACATGAGAATGTGCATCGGAATTATTCCTCCCATGAGCAGAACTCCATTTAACGCCTCGCCATCCTTTCAATCCACCATGACTTACTAGCAGTTCAATGCAACTCTAGTCATTGACTTTAAAATGGCTACTATCATATTGGAAACATATTCATGAACATCAGTAAAATTTATATTGTTGTAAAAATATGTGAGGAAGTTAACTTGGACCTGTCCTATTTTTATTTTATTATGCACTCTATTATTTATTTATCGTTATTTTCTTATATGCTAACGTATTATATTTTAGTTTAAAAGTTAACTTACTTCCCACATCCTCCGTCTCCGTCATTAGTAATCCGTGATACGGAATCGGAACCCATATCCGGAAGAGCTATCCCGGTTAATGATAGTTTAAAAGTTAACTTACTTCCCACGTTCTCCGCCTCCGTCATTAGCAATCACAGAGTTAACTTACTTCCCACGTTCTCCGCCTCCGTCGTTGGCAATCACGTACCGTATCCCGGAAGAGCTATCCCGGTTAATGGTGTCCTCTTATCTACATAATACTTACTTCCCACGTTCTCCGCCTCCGTCGTTGGCAATCACGTGATACGAATTTCCCACGTTCTCCGCCTCCGTCGTTAGCAATCACGTGATACGGGATCACCCACGTTCTCCGCCTCCGTCGTTGGCAATCACGTGATACGGGATCGCCCACGTTCTCCGACTCCGTCATTGGCAATCACGTGATACGGGAACGGTAACCCAAAGAGCTATCCCGGTTAATAATGTCGTATCTACATAATATTTACCACTTTTATGCGAAATAAGAATGATCCGTATCGGTTATTTACCGCTGAACTGATATGTGAAAATAAGAATGATCCGTATTAGTATTATCTGTTCGATATATAAATTAATTGTAAAGATAATGACATGAATGAATTACCTAAATTAATTGTAAAGATAATGACATGAATGAATTACTCTGTAAACTAGAAAACTTTGAATTGTAAAGATAATGACATGAATGAATTACTCTGTAAACTGATAACTTTAAAAGATAATGACATAAATGAAATACTCTGTAAACTAACAACTTTAAACAAGTTTAATGACATGAATGAAATACTCTGTAAACTAATAATTTTGAACTTGTTACGTAGAAGTATGTAAATGAGCGAATGCGGCGGTG